>JAQIUQ010004323.1:270000-285000 GCA_030378365.1 Hybognathus amarus
ACACACTCGGGAACCGCACCTACTGGCTGCGCTGCTGCTCGCGCTCAGTAAGGGATGTACTGGTAGGTGGTTTTGCTGTATTCATTCAGTTCACGCTACTTTAGTCGACAGAATGTCCAAGAAATCTAAATCTTTTGTCTGGCTACATGTTTGTGGAGGTAGGCGACGGTGGCGACGCGCGTTGCTCCATTATGAGCGCGCACATTCGCGTGCCTATTTGAAAATCAAACTTGAGCGCGCAAAAGACGTGAGCAGCTCTTTTAACGGCTTTATCATACTGACTCAATAGATTGTTTTCTTAATAGGTTTTTATCTGTACACTTGACTCATTTGAAAGTAGCCTAAATAATGTAACAAAACGAAATTAAACTTATATGCTATCTTACAACACAGCCTAGATTTCAGATAGTTTTTTTAGGCTATTTTGTCTGTTGTTTTAGAGACGCGTAACAGATCGGCTGGACAAAAGTTAACCCATAGCTTTGTAAGTAAAGAAGAATACAGCCTGTATAAACGAGAGCTTTTGTTAGGATTTTGCATTATGTGGCAGATAGCAGTTATATTATTTTGTAGCGTGTGGTGTGATCAGGTGCGCGATTGTGACCGTCAGTATAGACCAAGGACAGAGCTCCTCACTTGCAGTTAAACAAATCACTTAATTTTCAAAGAATTGTATTATTATTAGTTTTAAAGTTTTATTTATTTTCGATGTTTTTTCGTTGTTGTTTTATAAATGCTCTATGACAATTGTTTAAAAATGTTCAATCAAAACATCCGTTTTTTTTTTTAGTCGACTAATCGTCGCGCAGGACAAGACCTTGGTCGACTAAGGATTTCTTTGGTTGAATACAGCCCTAGTTATTTGGCACACTTTTAGGCCTCTTTGGGGTCACTTTAGGGTCAAACACAGTATTAGTATGGTGTTCCTAATAATCCTTTAGGTGAGTGTATGCTAAATTCACGATAGAGGAGGGTGGAGTTATGAGGTTTAACTGGTTTTTGGTTTTTAATTTTCAATTGTTAAACATTAGCAAAACCCACAGACACACGTCAACTGAGACCAATAGTATTTTTTATGTCTAAAAATATGGAATCATGGAGATACAAAGTTTCCTATATAAAAACATTTAGCTAGAAGTCTGCATTAAAGGTGCAGTATGTTATTTCTCAAAGTCGTTGCTGAACATTGTTGATATTTGAAATCAACCCAAAAAAAACACACCCCTCTCTTCATTGCTGCACCTCCAAAGCTCACCCTCCAATCTCAACCGCCCCGATCCGAGTTGCATGCAAGGCAGGTGCACAAACAAGTACGCTAAACGGCAAACACCGCATTCTCTAGCAGTCATCAGCATGCACAACTCTCTCTAGCTGGGCTCGAAATGCAAGAGTGAATTTATCGTAGCAGAAGCGCAACAAAATTATGCTTCACGAAAAGTAAAGCGAAGATGAACGATAAAGAAGCACAAAGAGTGAACACAAACAATGGTTTGTTGTTAGTTGCCAACAACACTTAGCTCTCTCGAGTGCTGGAAAGCTTTTCTAATATTAACACGGCTCCTAACCCTTTTATAACACTTCATTTTTCAGTGATATTCCTCTGAGCTTTTCTTTTTTGTAATGTCTCTCAGCCGTCTCTCTATCTACAGTCTTTCTTCAAATCTCCCTCTTGCTTGTTCTCTCCTCCACTGTCATATGCCCCCCAATGCTGATTGGCTACACGTTTGTTGTTGTGACGTGTCAAATATCGCCTAACCCACCTTTAAATCAAAGATCCAGCAGCAAAAGTCTGCTCTCTGACTCTCTCTAAATTAGCTCTACATCTTTATTATCGACTGGTTTTCACACGGTCTTTCACTTCCCATCTCGGGCTCTCACCACTTCTGCCCATCATTTCACAGTCATTATAGCTTTTCAAATGAGCCTGAAACGGCTTTGTTGCATTTTGGAATTGAAAACGTATCTTTTATCTCGTTTTTGGGCCATCCATATGCCATATGCGCCTGGATATTAGGTGTCTCTAAAAGTGGGCACTTCAGGTGACTGTGAAAGGGAACAGCTCGATTACAGATCGTGTGGCTTTGTTTGGCTTGCTAGAATAGGGGGAAATGTAGGCCAGCTAGTGAACGTGGTTTCAGGGTACAAATTAATGGTTGAAAGTCCAAAGATTCCATAGCAACAGGATGATGCCCAACAACTGACCGCTGGAACAAACAGGTGCAATACACTTTTACATTTACATATCACAAAAAACTCTCAGTCTAAAGAATATTTATGATAGAGGCAGCTAAAGACAATCTGAGTTGTGCAAGATGAAACTCAACAGATTGTGGCCCTTGAAAGCCATTGTCTAATCGCACATAGATGGAAGTGCAAGTGCTCTTTATGTGTTGAGGGGGTGGAACCGGCTTCTAGACGCACGTGGAACAGATCGAGAAACACGTAGGCAGACGAGCGGTAAAACCTGAGGAGAGGGTCAAAGTTTTACCGGAGACGGAGGAGGAAGAGGACAGAGAAAGGTTGACACTGTGAAGAATCACATGTACTCTTCTCCTAAATAGAGAAGACGGGAGAACTTGATTTGAAGATGTTAACACATCCGATTCTACTTTGGGTACTTAAAAGGTGCAATGTGTGACATTTCTGAGAATCTCTTGGCAGAAATTCAATATAAGATCCATAACTATGTGTTCAGTGGTGTATAAAGACCTTACCCAATGAACTGTTTTCAAGCCTTTTGTTTTGTGCAAAGTTGTAATAATGTGTTTCTTTTGTGTAGGCCTATCTATATCTGATTTATCTCATATAGGATGCATATGGTTAAGAATGAACACTTTAGTAAATCAAAGCTCAAACAGCAATGCACAACTAATAATGACTACTGTCATATTACATAACAAAGTCAGCTTATGTTACTCCTTTATTAAAAGGTGGTGACCGATCCAACCCAAATAATTATAGGCCAATATCTAAGCTATCTGCTAAGAGCTTATAAGTGACCAGTTAAAAGATTATTTATTAACCAAAAATATTTTAACTGACTCACAGTTGGGTTTTCGTAAAAAACATAGCACCGTCACTGCCACTATGAAAGTGTTAAATGATTTTATAAGTGCTATTGATGCTAAACAATATTGTGTTGCACTGTTTTTAGATCTTTTAAAGGCGTTTGACACAGTTGACCACTTTATCCTGTCTCAGAGATTAGTGGATATTGGAATGTCTCCAAAAGCAGTCAAATGGTTTGATAATTATTTGAGTGGCAGAACACAAAGTGTTCGTGTTGATGGTGTGTCCTCAAACTCTTTATTTATACAAAATGGTGTCCCCCAGGGGTCCATTTTGGGTCCCGTTTTATTTACTATTTATATAAATGATTAGTGTCAAAATGTAACAAATGCAAAATGTCATTTTTATGCGGATGATACCGTATTGTTTTGTTCTGCTCCAGCCTTGACAAGTGCTATTGAGGATCTGCAATCTGCTTTTAAAATTATTCAGGAAAATCTTCAGAAATTGAGTACTAAACCCAGATAAAACTAAAATGATGTGTTTTTCAAAATCAAGGAAAACAGAAGATGCTTGTCCAATTGCTACACTAGATGAAAAAGTAATAGAACGAGTATCAGTCTATAAATATCTTGGTTTCCTTTTAGAAGAAAATTTGTCCTTCAAACAGCATATAGAGGGTCTAACAAAAAAACTAAGAGTAAAGTTGGGTTTCTATTATAGAAACAAAAGCTGTTTTTCTTTTAGTACGAGAAAAACACTTAGGCTATACAAACTACATTTATGTCAGTGCTGGATTATGGTGATATTTTATACATGCATGCAAAAAAATCTTCTTTGAACATGCTAGATTCAATATATCACGCAGCACTAAGATTTGTTACGAATTCCAGATTCCGTACTCATCATTGTAGCTTGTATAAGAGTGTTGGTTGGTCATCTCTACACAATCGCAGGCTGGAGCACTGGTCCATTTTTCTTTTTAAGGCCATACTTTGTAAATTGCCTCCTTACTTATGGTCTCTTTTGACAATTAAAGTCACTACTAGAAAATGTTTTTCCTGGTATAAATTGCAAAATCAGCTAAAATTTGACTGTATTCCAACAATGACGCAATTTAAAAGGAGGATAAAGGACTATTTGAGTACTAGATGCACATGTACTGTTACTGAGAGCTGCTGGTGATTATGTTGAGATTATGTTATGTTGCCAAAAATGTACTGGTTTTTTTTTTTTGTATATGTATTTTTTTTATATGGAACTATTTATTCTGCTGTCTTGGCCAGGACTTGAAAAAGAGATTCTGAATCTCAATGGGACTATTTCCTGGTAAAATAAAGGTAAATAATAATAATAAAAACAATATTGTAATAAAACATTGTAAATTATTTGGGTTTCATCGCGTTGCTCCAGGAAGAGTGTGACCACAACAGGAGTCAAACATTCTGACTAGCACGTAAGTTAGTTCAACTTCACTTGTACACTCGCGTCATTTTGTGCAGTATTATGTTTATTTTGTATAAATCTGATTTATCTAATATAGAACGCATTTCTTTAAGTTAAATAACATGCTAGCAAAGTGCTCCAGTTTACCAGTGTTCAATCAGCGCGCAGCTTAAACAGCAATGCTCGACTAACAATAACTATGATTGGGACGCTCATATTACATAATATTAATGAAAACACTATTTTAATAAATCATGGGTTTAATAAATCATTGAATTCATTGGGTTTAGTTGCCAATTGGCTTTATGCACAGGAACACTACTTCCTGAACTTAAGCCAGCTCCTCGTTTCCTGTATGCAATTATTGGCCGAACTTGATTAATTCAGGTGTGTCTGATTATTGTTGCAGTGACTAATGAGGTCAGGCACACCTGGATTAATCAATTTGTCCAATAATGGCAGACAGGAAACAAGGAGCTGGCTTAAGTTCAGGAAGTAGTGCAGCTCTGCATAAAGCCAATTCATGAGTGAAAATGATTATTCATGCTCCCAATTATAGACTCTTAAGTATTTGCCTGTGAAAATACAAACAGCATCTTTTTTTCTGGCAGGCAGTATATATATATATAAACAAATCAAAGTACTATTGTATTAGCATGACACAAAACCTTACCATGGTACCGCCAAAGGATCATCAGAAATCTCAAGGATACAATCAAATATTGAAGACTAGGATGGACACAAGACTTAAGAATCATCCATTTAAAAACATATTGATAGTCCAATAACTGCAGTCCTGGTATAACGCTTCCTCTAAATTCTCCTGTGTAAAAAAAATAGAGCATTTCAGAGAGCTTTAAATTAACCTTAGTTAACCTCTCTCCGCTGCGATGCTGTACTGATGAACGATTTGAAGCATACAGATTTCCAACAGTTTATCAGAAGCAAGGCTGGATTATTCCTGCAAAACTCAACACATATTGAGGGAGATATTGATGAAGATATTGCTCGGTTCAATCAGGCGACAGGCAGCATCAAAGCCTATCTTCCTTCATTCACATGCGTAGCCGTTGTATGAAACGTCTTTCTGAATGAAAAGTGAACTACAAACTGCTGGACTGCTCAGAATCAGCGTTAGCTTCCCTAAAAGCAGGAGGGCAGGGGAATTTCTCGTCTCCACTCTCTCTCACGCCATAAAAGGTTAAAAAGGCCGAGACAAGTTCATAAAAAAATTAGAAGACCTATAAGATTAAAGAAGAGAGAAGAGAGGCGGCTGGAAGATCGCCTGGAGCGACTTCGCCCCGCAGACCAACATCAAGAAGACTCAATCTTTCAGGGGGAAATTAGACCTGGACTAAAAAGAGTCTGCCTCACTCCTTCACAAGTGTCATGAATTGATTCAAAGACAACAGCATGTTCCAGCCTCACTTCATTTAGACCCTGGATGAAAAAGGATACATGCCGATGAACGGCAACCTCGGTCTTGTTTTCCCCAGGCGGCTGGTTACGGTTTGATGGAAGGCGGCCGCAAAAACAAGGACGACTGCGGCTCAACTCAATTGTGTACAAACTGGATGGGATTAAATTACTCAAGCATCATATGGGTAATGTTTGTCTTTAAGAAGTTATATGGGCACAAATGAGCAATCACGGGAGCCACTACTTCCTGTAAATCTGTGTCATGACAGGAAATAGTAACCCTACTGATATATGTTCGGTGCACAATGATACTGTAAGCCAAAAAATAAAAAAAGCAAAGCGCAAATATAATGCTGTACGTAAAAAGTATTAATCATTGGCAGTTAGTTTACTAGTTAGTTGTGTAAACAAGTTTATTGGAAAGTGTTACCAATATTTTTATAATGGATTAATAGTTTGCACTTAAGTTGCCACTTAAAACATAAAATAAAATTATACATATATATCAGATCAAATAAATTAATTTAAATGAATTAAATCAGTTTGCAATGCATTATTTGCTTTCAATTATACTTAATGTATTATTATATTTATAATAATATAATATACACTCCAAATGATTTTCGAAGTTGTAAATAAAACAAAAATGATAGGAGAACGTCTTACAAGAAAATACTATTTCAGTCTTTCTACTTCAAAATTTAAAGACATCGCTCTTAGCCACTGTTTGCATCGCTCCAAATCTCTCGGTTGAGCATGAAAACTTACTTTTGGACCTTTCCTTGAGGTGACTGAACATCCCGGTACCATACAATAGTTCACCATTTCAAAATAAATAGTAAGAAGGAATAAATCAAGAATAAGATCGCAAATGATTTTCAAACTCAAGCGGTAACTTTAGCTAGCGTAATGCATTCTCTTATAGGCGGGTCACGCATAGGCGGTGTTCTGGATCAGTGGGAGTGGCTTCTGGAGCTGTTCAAACACGTTGCATTGTGGGAAATGTGGTTTACCAAACTAATGCGCTATAAAGTTACTTTCTGTCATAACTCGGTCAAAAAGGCACCAAATTTGAAAATTTTGACAGATTTCGAATACATATATGACCCACTTTCAATGAAGATCAAGGTTCCCAGGGTGAAATGCTCCTTTAATTCAATGTGTTATTAGCTGTTTTAGCAACAAATAAATGATACACTTGCCTTATAAAACGTTTTGTACTAATCTTATACTAGTATACTTAAGAAACAAGAATCTACAATTCATTATGAGAGGATAAGTGAATTAGCTAAATCATCTCATATTATTAATCTCTCTAAACTATGAAAAAAGGTGTGTGGCAATGTAAACACATTCACACAGCAGACAGAGTATTCACTGACATTAATGTACCTGAACCGTAAGAATATAATGCTGGACGGTTTTACTGTCAGTCCCGTCCGGCCCTCATAATAACTGTTGAGTTTGATAGCATCAGGCTCATAAACATCTATCATCACAAACCAGCGGCAAACATCTTTCTTACAGTGCCGACTGCTTTCCATCATTCTGGTCAAATCAACATGGATGTCTCTACTAATCTTTCAGCTGAAATATTAAACAATAATATATGTTTCCATCCAATAAAATTCCATTTACAATACATTTCACTTAGAAATACAAAAAGACTCTTCTACTCAAGTAACTCTCCCATATTACTCCCAGTTCTTGGATCATTTTGACCAATTTGTTAAGAATCACTCTGAATGAATGACTGAATCAGTACGTTGTTAACTTGAGACTCACTTGGATTCGAAATCACTGAATCAGTAAGTTGTTAACTTGAGACTCACTCTGACCAGAATCACTGAATCAGTAAATTGTTAACTTGAGACTCACTCGTATCGAATCACTGAATCAGTAAGTTGTTAACTTGAGACTCACTCAGATCAAATCACTGAATCGGTAAGTTGTAAACTTGAGACTCACTTCGGATCAAATCACTGAATCAGTAAGTTGTAAACTTGAGACTCACTCTGGATCAAATCACTGAATCAGTAAGTTGTTAACTTGAGACTCACTCTGACCGAATCACTGAATCAGTAAGTTGTTAACTTGAGACTCAGTCAGATCGAATCACTGAATCAGTAAATTGTTAACTTGAGACTCACTCGAATCGAATCACTGAATCAGTAAGTTGTTAACTTAAGACTCACTCAGATCGAATCACTGAATCAGTAAATTGTTAACTTGAGACTCACTCGGATCGAATCACTGAATCAGTAAGTTGTTATTTAAGACTCACTCAGATCGAATCACTGAATCAGTAAATTGTTAACTTGAGACTCACTCGGATCGAATCACTGAATCAGTAAGTTGTTAACTTGAGACTCACTCGGATCAAATCACTGAATCAGTAAGTTGTTAACTTGAGACTCACTCAGATCAAATCACTGAATCAGTAAGTTGTTAACTTGAGACATCACTCAGATCAAATCACTGAATCAGTAAGTTGTTAACTTGAGACTCACTCTGATCGAATCACTTAATCAGTAAGTTGTTAACTTGAGACTCTACTCTATTGAATCACTGAATCAGTAAGTTGTTAACTTGAATACTTACTCTGATCAAATCACTGAATCAGTAAGTTGTTAACTTGAGACTCACTTGTATTCGAATCACTGAGTCAGTAAGTTGTTAACTTTGAGACTCTACTTTGGATCAAATCACTGAATCAGTAAGTTGTTAACTTACTTGAGACTCACTCTGATTCGAATCACTGAGTCAGTAAGTTGTTAACTTGAGACTCACTTCGATCAAATCACTGAATCAGTAAGTTGTTAACTTGAGACTCACTTGTTCAACTTGAGACTCTTAACTTGAGACTCAGTTGTTAACTTTGAGACTCACTCTATCAAATCACTGAATCAGTAAGTTGTTAACTTTAGACTCACTCAAGTCAACAGTAAGTTGTTAACTTGAGACTCACTCGAATCGAATCACTGAGTCAGTAAGTTGTTAACTTGAGACTCACTCGGATTGAATCACTGAGTCAGTAAGTTGTTAACTTGAGACTCACTCAGATCGAATCACTGAATCAGTAAGTTGTTAACTTGAGACTCACTCAGGATCGAATCACTGAATCAGTAAGTTGTTAACTTGAGACTCACTCGGATCAAATCACTGAATCAGTAAGTTGTTAACTTGAGACTCGACTTCGAATTCGAATCACTGAGTCAGTAAGTTGTTAACTTGAGACTCACTCTGATCAAATCACTGAATCAGTAAGTTGTTAACTTACTTGAGACTCACTCGGATCGAATCACTGAGTCAGTAAGTTGTTAACTTGAGACTCACTCGTGATCAAATCACTGAATCAGTAAGTTGTTAACTTGAGACTCACTTGTTAACTTGAGACTCTTAACTTGAGACTCAGTTGTTAACTTGAGACTCACTCGGATCAAATCACTGAATCAGTAAGTTGTTAACTTGAGACTCACTCAAGTCAACAGTAAGTTGTTAACTTGAGACTCACTCGTATCGAATCACTGAGTCAGTAAGTTGTTAACTTGAGACTTACTTCGGATTGAATCACTGAGTCAGTAAGTTGTTAACTTGAGACTCACTTTAGATTCGAATCACTGAGTCAGTAAGTTGTTAACTTGAGACTCACTCAGATCGAATCACTGAGTCAGTAAGTTGTTAACTTGAGACTCACTCGGATCAAATCACTGAATCAGTAAGTTGTTAACTTGAGACTCACTCAGGTCGAATCACTGCTCAGTAAGTTGTAAACAAGACTCACTCAGATCGAATCACTGAATCAGTAAGTCTCTGAGTGAACTTTTCAGCTGAAATAGCCAAGGAAAAATAATTAATCAATAACATATTAAAATATTAACATGTTTCTATCCAATTAAATCCTGATACATAAATAACAAAGTTTTGATCAAATGTATTATGTTTTTAAAAAACACTGAATTACATCAGACTATTGTTTCATTATGACATTTAGCAATTCTCAGCACAACAAAATTGTAGCTGTGTTGCTGCATATACAGCATTATTTGACCAGCCTCCATAACGTTCCTCCCTCCGATTGAATCAATAATGAACTCTAACGTGTTTGGCTGGAATGAGAAAAGCTCCTCTCAGAGTTTATGCTCTCCCCGTGATCGATAATTATTTCCCCAAAGGGTGTAAGATCTCAGACTCGAGTGTCACACACACACATGGCTTCACACATCGGTTTGATCTCGCAATGAGGGTACCGTGTGTTTCTATTAGCCCGCCTTGTCCTGATCTTATCCTACACCAACCCTGATGGGTATAATCACCTTTAAGAGCGATTAGCCGTTGAGCTCAGACTCGGAACGCACCGAAATCTCCTGCTTGACGGAAAGATACGCTTCCCTCCAGGTAATCCTCCTGCCTCAGAGATGCGAACAAACTGAGACGGATCATTGTGAAATATGAGTCATTACTCAAAGAAAATAATCAGAGCCACTTTCATCCAACCAAATATGCTTCCTGTGTGAAGTTGCATGAAACATTACCTGTAAAAATGATGAAAACTCATTATCTGACACAAATTCGGTAGGTTTCTCACACAAAGCTAGATGATAGTTGTTGGTGGGGGGAGAATCTAATAGTGATTTTTCTAATAATAACGGATTGCAAAAATGAAATACAAATACAAAAGCTCAAAGTTTGCCATGTTTGTTTACAGTATAGGGCTACACAATTTGGCCCAAAAGTCATATCCTGTGCACTCTAAAAAATGCTGGCTTGTTATAACCCAATTTTGGGTAAAATATGGACAAACCCAGCCATTGGGTTACATTTTTAAATTACATTTTTAACCCAATGGCTGGGTTTGTCCATATTTTACCCAAAATTGGGTTAAAACAACCCAGCATTTTTTAGAGTGTATATAAAAAATGAATTAATGTGAAAACAGTGAAATTGTTTTACATTTGAATATTTATTTGTCACATTTTTATGTGTAATAGTAATACTTACTATTATAGTTACTACTGGTAGTAGTGAATACTAGTAGTATTCATAGTAACATTACAGTTAAAATGATAATATTATAAAAATAGTTTTTTTTATAATAATAATAACAACTAGTAGTAGTAGTTGTATTAATAGTACTATTACAATTAAAATTCTAAAATTAATAATAATGTTAACAATATTAGTAGTAGTTTACAACAGCAATTATTGTTGTTGTTGCTGCTGTTATTATTAATAGTGGTAGTGTCAATATTAATACTTAAAATATTGAAATATTAAACGATTTTGCTGCAAAATAAAAAAAACAAGTATTTAAGAAAACTATAATTATAATTTTACCGTACAGTAGAACTGAATTTCTTTATTTTCAACTGCAATGGCCAGTATAACCTGAAATATGTATTATTTACTGATTTTATCGAGTAAACCATCTCACTCTATACAGCCAATCAAAAGCAAGATTTGTTTGTCAAGCAAAGTCTCATTGTGAAAACACTTGGTCCTGCTAAACTGTAAGCCAGGAAGTCAAATGTTGTTAATTGAACCAATAGATGATAAAGTGTTATGATCCATAATCGGTATAAATAGATGACGCTATTTTGGTTCCACGAGGAATGACAGCGTCGCTGCAAAGCACTGATTGGTGAACTCAACTGGCATTGTCAGAAAGAAAACAAACTACCCAGCGTGTGTACACACACATGCATATGAATGAAGCAGCCACCCTCGCAAAAATTCTTTGTCAATCTCAGTTTACGAGGCTGCGAGCCACCAGAGGAGGAGGGAGGCGAAAGACACAGTCGACAAAATTTCGATGTACAATCTGTTCGCGGGAGGCGGAATCATGAAGAGAAATTTGCCTCTCAAATCCTGCCTCTGAGCGCACATGTCAATGCCATCCGAGCTGATTGCTTGGCTTTCACATTTGAATAGAATGAAGTGCTATGAAAACCAAGCGTGCTTGGCGCAGATGGTGCTTGGAAGCTGAAAGAGCCCCTGAAAAAAATGAAACTGCAGATAAGAATAGACAACAACAAAAAAAGAAAAAAGCGCTCTTACAAAGTATTTAAGAGGTGTGGGTTTGCAAAAGAGCCCTTATCTGACGCACATACTGATAGAAATCCAAGCTAACCTTCTTTATATGTTTGTCCATGAGCAAATTATTGTGCTCCGGAGTACCCTTAACCTCCGATGAAATGACTGAAGTTTCACCAATGTGAACTTTGAATAGTCATTAACAGAAAGAAACATTTCGATGGTCCCTGGAATCCAAGCGAAGGCCAAAAGACACAATAGGCAGAGTGAATGAGGAAGAAAGACGAAAAACCTATGTTTTTCTTTTTTGCTTAAAGGCTTTGTGCTTGGGATGACTTCCTCTTCACATTTCTTAAAGGTGAAGTGTATCATTTCTGCACTATTGGTATCAACAAATGGGTTTCCCAAACCTCCCGGACAGATAGCCCCGCCCCCAAACTTCAGTCATCGTTACATGTAACTCAAATTTCTGCATATTTAGCAAGTAAAAACATTGTGTAAAGACGCACTTCACCTTTAAGACCAATGCATGGTTTGTAAATGTGAATTTATCCGCCCGTCCTTCGTTTAAATAGGCCTCCGAAGAGATTGAGGGTCTTTCAGCGCCTGTGTCGGAATGCAGACCTGCAGGAAGCCTCGTCCTCGTGATGGCTTCCACATCTGTCTGGCCACGACCATGGAGATGCGTAGCGCCTGTTGAACCCCAGCGGGAGGGTTTTACAGCCCCCCGGTTCACCTCATGGCCCATTAACGGAGGAAAGCGAGAAATGCAGGCGTGCGTATTCCTGGTCCAAACATTCCTCCACCTCCACTGCTGTGCTCAGCCGCACTCACATATTTGGGTAAAAAACACTGAGTAGGGCCATAAACAAGCAGCAGAGAGAAGCTGAACTACAAACGTTTGAGAAATGAATACTTGCATTCAGCAAGGATGCATTATGTTACAAAAGATTTCCATTTCGAATAAATGCTGTTCTATTGAACTTTCTATTCATCAAAAAATTCTAAAATATGGTTTCCATAATAAAACTGGTGTTCAACATTGATAATAACCAGAAATGTTTCTTGAGCAGCAAATCCTCATATTAGAAGGATTTCTGATACGACACTGAAAATGCATCCTTGCATCACGGGAATAAATTACATTTTAAAATATATTCAAATAGAAAATAATATTAATATTTTTACTTTGTTTCTAATCAGAAAAATGTAGCTTTTGTGGGCTATTTTGCAAATCTTACTGTAGGATAAATAAATAAATTCATTTTATTATTGCATAAAAAATGGGTGGGGCACTACATAATTTAATATAACATATAGTACATAGGGCTGGGCAACGATTAATCGCGATTAATCACTTTCAAAATAAAAGTTTGTGTTTACATAATATATGCGTAGCATATCGTGTATAATGTGCGTAGCGTGTATAATTATTTTGTATATATTCAAGAAAAATGTGTTTTTTTAATATCAAATGTTTATTTATACACATAATATTAATTATATGTAAATATATATAAAGTATATACATGCAAATATTTCTTAAATACATGCATGTGTGTGTTTTTATATATATATATATACAAAAGAATTATACACACTACACACATATATTACGTAAACACAAACTTTTATTTTGGATGTGATTAATCGCGATTAATCGTTGCCAGCCCTAATAGTACATCAACACAACTGACATGCGTTACCCAATTGAACTTCCATGTATTATATAAGTATCTCATCTCATATATACAAAAAGCATCTAATTGCATAATTCATACATTTCTAATTGTATTATTTTATCTGATTAATTCACTCAATCTTCAAATTAATCAAGTTTACAGTCAAAGTCATTGTGCCAGAAGAGTAAAGCACTTCTGACAAAAATGGCTTGAGAAGTCAATATATTAAACATAACATAAAAACACATGAAGGTGGTTCTGTACTTCAAGCTTGATTTCCTCTTATGATGAGAAAAGAAAATTAAGTTCAGGGGGTATGATTAATTGGGTTGATTGTGTCACCTTTTTTCGAATTAATTACACTTCATGTGTTAAAGTCATATCATTATAACCCAAAACTGACGGTTTATGTTTCCGGAAGCACGCGAGTGCGTCTGAACAGATGAAGCCGATCTCTTCCAACTCTGACCCACTTCAGCTTCAGCCAGATCTGCCGTTGCCAGCGGCAATTAAGAAAAATGACAACCATCACATCCTTTTCTGCTGACAGAAATATCCAAGACTTGTCCCCAATAGGGAAACATATTGATCTGAACAACTGAAATAAAACAAAGCGCTTTTCAAAATGGGTACAGGGGGAAATAAAGTGAAAAGAAAAATCCATACGGGTCAAGAAGATATGAAGGATATAAGGACACAAAGGATTCCTACATGTGAGCGGATCTCTGTGCAGGATTCAATACCAGTTTAGCTTTATCAACAACATGTTGATTATCGCAGAAAATATATTTTTCCATCTTTTTTATTACAGTTACACACTTACAAAAAAAGTTAACTGGGATAGCAAAGGGACTAAAATTCAGAATGTGAAGCTTGTATTTGTGCATCAAATATAACATAACACAGAAGATGAATAAGCAAATCCATCATACTGGTCTCACTAATTAATTTGCATGTTGCCCGGTGTACATTTAAATTGTAGTACTGTAAACACACTTTTTCTTTGCTTTTTAAGAAAAAAAAAAGATGTTTGTAAATATTACTTTATTGGGTCCATGTAGTGGATCAATTAAGTATTTCAAAGTTAGGCACTAGATAAAAAAAACTAAATGATAATAATGACAATGACTTGAATACATTTCTTATATGATAAACGTTTTCAATATCTAAATTAAAATTGTTTTTCAAAGGGGTTTCAAAGGAACAAGATTGGCCCGAGATTGTAATAAAGGAAGGCGGATGGATGGATGGATGGATGGATGGATGGATGAGACAGTTAGTGGTGGATGGATGGATGGATGGATGGATGAGACAGTTAGTGGTGGGTGGATGGATGGATGGATGGATGGATGGATGGATGGATGGATAGATGGATGGATGAGACAGTTAGTGGTGGGTGGGTGGATGGATG
>JAQIUQ010004323.1:290000-292500 GCA_030378365.1 Hybognathus amarus
CATCAAAACAAACATGAAGGCTAACCTCTCAACCTTCTGTCATACCTTAGAAGTCCTGGAGATTTTCTGAGAAGCCCTTCAGCGTGTCACACCACATCCCATAAAACACTTCATCAGCACCACGTCCGAAACACGTCCTGTTCTGGGATCATTCATAGCTTCAAACAGTAGTAAGGTCGACAGGAACCCAAGAGAAGCAAACGGCTGGATCTGAATGTCCATCAAAATACACATTTAGTATATAAATGCACATGAATTGTAAATCCAGCCAACGTGTCAGGAGCGTTACAGGAGTGTGAGTCTCATTGGTGGTGCTTTCAGGACCTAATACAGTCTGATCTTTCCACTGTGTGATTTGTATGTGCTTTGCGGCTTATTCATGATTTTTCACACCCAAGCCCTCGGCTACGCTACAGGACAGGTAATACAACACGTACCTCTCCATGATAAATGCCATATTTTCTGTTCTGTAATGAAAAATGAAGAGCCCCAAAATTATGAAACGGTGCACTTTGTACGGTAGGCTGCATTTCGCAATAGACCGCACAATAATTCAAGGATTTAGTGCATTTTTTTAATGAATTAATGAAAATGCATTTTGGCGGCTCGACCAGCAATCATATGCATGACATTTTAATTTCTACTTTGCATATAGATAAAACAAACTAAAATCTAATTTGTAGGAATGCCACTGATATTAATCATCATACGCGTAATTGTATATTTTTAAAGTAAAGGGCATCCGTTTCAATTTTCTTTTTTTTTCAGCAGTGAAAACTAACTACAATAATCAATCCATAAGCCCCGAAGCAGATAAAGAGAAGCAAATCTGTTCTCTTGTATTCAAACATGAAGTATTATTGGTATTATAAAATAAGTGTAAACTTACTAATGCTAATAAGTATAATTTTATTATTCACAAAAAAGCATGTATAAAATCGTGTAAAATGAATATAATAATAATAATACATTATTATTACTACTAATACAAATCTGAAATATTCAATAATAATTATTTTTATTAATCAGTCAAATTACTAATAGTAATAAGCATTATCATTATTCTATTTTTTATTATTCACAAAAAGTATGTATAAAAATTGTAAAACTAACATAATAATAATAATACATTATTATTACTATTATTACAAAATCCAAATAATTTATTAAAAATATGAATAATAATAATTATTATTATTAAATAGAATTATGCATTTTGTGAAGAAGATTTTTATTTGTTACAGTACATATTACAACAATAAAAAGGTGAATTTTACTCTATGTATAGCTTTAAAGTTGATACTAATTGAATTTCCTGGGAAAAGGACAGATGACTCATATTGTACAAATGAGAGTATACACAACTTTGTCCAATCAAAGTTTGTGTGAGAAAAAGAACAGATATAGTTTTACCTCTTGTAATCACAGCCACGTCCAAGTACTTGGAGGGCGAGGGCGCTTCGGTAGTGATCTCTCATTGTTTACACAGGGATTTCGGGAAAGTGCTACCTTTCACTGTGAACATCTAAACATATTTAGATATACAGGATATCGCAATGGAAGATGAATTTGATACATCAACAGACAACATTGAATTTTTTCGCAACTGCGTGAGAGTTGTGTTGTGAGGTGGTGACCATAGACCTCCATTATATGACTGATGAACACGAACGGTTTGACCTAAAAATATCAAAACTGAAACTACCGCGGAAACAAAGACACCTACATCTTGGATGACCTTGAGGTAAGATAAAACTATCAAAAATGTATTTCAAAGTGAACTATCCCTTTAATGGACCAGCAAAGTTGAATGCAGGACACCTAAAAACAGCTTAGCCCCACATGCTGCGATAAACCAGTAAACAGCTTTAATCCAAAGTCAAGTCAACAGCTGACAGCCTTGAGTGGCAGTGTGTTGAACTTAAGTAAAAATACAAATATTAGACTGTATTCTGACAGGTTAAATATAGCGGGTGTGTGAGTGACGGGACGAAAGAGGCCAAAAGCAAGACAGATTGACTGGCAGAGTAAGAGGGCACCAGGGCCTTCAGAGATGTTACCTGTCAATGGGCAGCCCCCCCAAAAAAGTCTGATGAGCCAAAGATTTGCCTCTTGTTTAGGCTGTTATGACAGGTTAGCTTGTTTATTTGATGCCTCGAAGAGTTCTCAAGTTCTCCCTCGCATAACGGTATAAGACTGAATTCATTCAGGAGATTTGAAGTGCTTGATTATGTTATTATTGAAAAGTGAAAATGCCAAACGGCGGTCCACGTTCAGTTCCAAATGTCATGATATGTCACAGCCGGTTGAAATGCCTCACTGTGAGCCACTTCAGTTAATAAGATTACATGCCGGCTGAATTAATGAACAACCGAGGGCATAGAAACTGAGAAAATCCATTCTGGCGCACGTTTAAACACCCTGAAAACAAGCACTCGCGGTAACCCTTCCCCGCGGCTCCAGCTCAGGTTAGCCGTGGTCAAGGCACAGCTCCAGGGAT
>JAQIUQ010004323.1:297500-342500 GCA_030378365.1 Hybognathus amarus
ATTATTGTTTCTCTCAACATAAACTGTGAAACAATATAAACACAGATAATCAGTCATTTGCTGACTCGTGTGTATAGGTGTACGTTCTGTATCGATATCTGACGCAATCTGCTTTATTAGGGTTTTTTTTTTCGTTCGCGCTGCTTGAGCATGCTTTTAATAATGCTTTTTTTATATATATTTTTTTTTGTTTACACATAGGCCTACTGTTTAATGTTTTCAACTAAAAAGAAAACTTTAATTACTATTTTAAGCTTGTTGTGTATTGCCTAATTGTAAGCTTGTCCAGAAATTGTGACAAAAACTTAAAAAAAAAAAAAACTTAAAACTAACGTCTTTTTCGTTAAACATAATTTAAATAAACGAATATTCGAATATTCGATTTTTATGAGCCCGAATATTCGAATGCAATATTTTAGAAAAATGCCCATCCCTAACTCTTGACCACCGGTGGGCAGGGCTTTATCTTCAAACACACAAGACACTGACCACAAACAAAAAAAGCTGTGCCGCTTCACTTGAGCCGGGTCAGAGCCGGTCACTGCGTACCAGTGATCAAAAAGCTCTGCATCCCATTAGCCAGACCTCGCAGTGGGGTAACCCAATTAAATCAATTCCATTTAATCAGAGCGGGACGCATGAGCCGAGGAGGTGTGCTCTTCCTGACAGTCTCGTAGCATGTAATCCTGCCGCTTAATCGCCAGAGCCGTGTCCACGGAAAAACGCTAATAGGAATGTGATGGAACTCCACTAATGATAATCGGGTCACAGTTGCAAATTGATCGACCTTTAAGATCTAAACTTTGTAAAAGGTCTCGCTTGGGTCAAGTTACTTGATTGGATTTGTGCTGTAACATTTTAAAAGTATACAAAAACATCTATTTAGTGGGACTGTCATATTTTGACAAATTTTTAAAAAAATTGCTTTGTCCAAAAACTATATTTTAAATTAAATTAGCGCTTGGTAACGATTAATCACATTAAAATAAAAGTTTTTATTTATACAATATATGTGTGTGTACTGTGTAAAATTATTTTGCATATAAATACACACACATGCATGTATATATTTAAGAAAAATGGTGTTATTTATATATAAAGTATATACATGCAAATATTTCTTAAATAATATGTGTGTGCACTGTGTATAATTATTTTGTATATATATATATATATATATATATATATACACACACACACACACACACACACACATATGCATGTATATATTTAAGAAAAATGTGTTATTTATACATAAAGTATATACATGCAAATATTTCTTAAATAGTATATGTGTGTGTACTGTGTATAATTATTTTGTATATATAAATACACACATGCATGTATTTATTTAAGAAATATGTGCTATTTATATATAAAGTATATACATGCAAATATTTCTTAAATATGTATACATGCATGTATTTCTAATATATATATATTCAAAATAATTATACACAGTGCACACATATATTATGTAAAGACAAACTTCTATTTTGGGTGCGATTAGTCGTTGCCTAGCGCTAAATAAAATATATTTTCTATTTAAAAACATTTGGTTTAAATATAATTATTTAATATAATTAATTGCATGCAATTCATGTAAATTAACTGTTCCGATAATAAAAATAAAGAATCATATTTGCCACATACACTTAACAAGAATTCAAAACATGTCATCATTCACACTTTCTTTTCCCTAAAACGCTTTGATTCCAGAGTAAATAGGAGAAGAAAAAACTAATGGTCCAGACAAGTTCTGTTAATACAAGAGGGAACAAAAACACACCACAGCTGTACACAGTTTGCAATAAATGAGCTAACTGATGTATCTTTCTGACAGGCACGAGGGTATAAAGATATAAAATAGGATCTTTTGAGATATTGCGGTACCTTCGGTCTGTCCTGGATGATGATGCTCATCACAGACTAATGAGATCTTTGGAGAGTATACTCAGGTGCGCCTGCAAAGACAAAGAGAACCAGATCAGTAAACAGACAGACAGAGAGAGAGAGAGAGACAGAGAGAGAGAGAGAGAACTGTAACTGCTGTAAGACAAATAAACATTCAAAACCACAATTTTATTGTAAGCTAATGTACAAACTATTGAAACAGGCAAAATTCATTTGTTTGTCTTTTAGGAGTAAACTTAAGCTGAAAGTTGGACGCTTTTTTATTCAACTTTATAATGTTACAAAATATTTGTACACAGTTATATTCATCATGTTACACTGAAGACTAAAGTATTTACTGCTAAAAATGCAGCTTTGCAATCACATGAATAAATCACATTTTAAAATATATTAAAATGGAAAACGGTTACTTTAAATTGTAATAATAACAATACATTTCACAATTTTGCTGTTTTACTGTTATTAAATACATGCAGCCTTGGTGAGCAGAAGAGACTTGAAAAATCAGAGCTTGTCTTGTACCATAAAACCTCCTGGATCTAAGTATCTGTCCCAAAAAAATTGGATAGTAATTTTTGGTTGGTTGGCTCTTTTACTTGAACGTTCATAAACCTTCATGAGACTCAAATCTGTCATGATAGGCAGCACACAGGGATTTCTCAGGCTTTCAGTTCAATTCAATTCACTTTTCACAACACAGTTCATTCCAAAGCAGCTTATTAGAAGAGTGCTGTAAAACCTCCATTGAGCAAGTTAAAGGCGACAGTAGAGAAAACACCACGAAGCTGTTTAGGCAGAATGAGTAAAAACCAAGAGGAGGATTACTCATTTCATGCCAATTTTCTCATAATATACACTGCAGCATCACCTCTTTTCTCACAGTGTATGATTCAGTCTCTCTAAACCCCTCCTTTCCAGAGAGCTTACTCTGCTCTGATTGGTCAGATGACCCAGTCTGTTGTGATTGGTCGACTGCTTACAAGGCATGTCAGGCCATTACCATATATCTCAGCTTGTATACAAAAGAACGTATTAGAACAATGGTGTCAGTTTTACTGGACCAATTCAAGCCATATTCCTCATATTTTTGAGGTGCATGCAAAGTGGATTTGCTTTCGCAGCATCTTGTTGACACACAAATCAAACTCTTCCAGTCTCAGCTACAACTACAGTGTTTGAGGGTCAAAGTAGAAGTCGTTCACGGCGGCCAATGAAGAATATAGCGCGTGCATTATGTAAGTTTGTTACAAACCTATGTAGGTTCAAGCAAAAAGTTAGACTGGAATTACTGATGGCTCATTTCAGACAGTTCAGAATTAGTTTTAGACGCAAAAACTTTGCATACCATTTACATAACACTACATAAAAGGTAACATTGCAGAAAGCATTAGCCACATATTTGCCTAACACTTGCGTTTGCACTCTACACTCTTAGAAGAAAAGGCTCTATATAGAACCTTAAGAGGTTCTAAAGCGCTGACGTATTTGAAACCCCTAAAATGCAATGCATGTGAATGATCACAAAATTCAAGATATGGGGGTTAAAAATGTAATTAATCAATATCACACAAAGAGTGCCATTTCAGTTTTTATTCTCCAAAAATCTGCATGATTAAAATGTGATATTAAGTTACTACAACAGTTTAATAAACAATTACAAACAATTATTAATACAACTACAAAATTTTGCAGAATAATGTAATATATCAATGAATAATAGCCTTTAAAGAACTTTTGTGCCAAAAGTGTTCTTTCTTGTTATTATGGGCTCCTTGCACGTAACTATTCGGAGTGTGGTCCACTCCCTTACCGGAAATGCGGCTTCGCTCTTTTCCGGTGTAAACATGGCGCTATTCTACACTAGATACAAGAGTTGCCGAAACTTACAATAACAGACGTACATCGTCTTTGTAAGTGCTCCTCCAAATCACCTAGCAGCAAATTAGATAAGGGCTTTAAAATGTATGCCTCTTCATATATCCACGGATATGAAGGTAAGTCTATATATCTCAAACTTTATGGCTAACGTTCAGTTTGCTAGCTTACATTAGGCTAATAAACAATCCCGGTCTGACAGAATATGCGTGTTATAATGTTGTACTGTTTTCTAGTATTAAGCGGAAAATGTGTCTACGTCTGTGCTCTTACGCCTTCATGCATGTTCCTAACTTCTTATTGTGTTAATATGTGAATGGCATTAGTGTCAAACAGAAAGACAGGGCCACAAGTGAAGTCGCTGTAAAGGCTTTCTGCTTCAGAGTCGATGAAGAAGCACGAAAAACCTTTCACATTTTCCACCTAATACTAGAAAACAGTACAACATTAGAACACGCATATTCTGTCAGACCGGGATTGTTTATTAGCCTAATGTAAGCTAGCAACTGAACGTTAGCCATAAAGTTTGAGATATATAGACTTACCTTCATATCCGTGGATATATGAAGAGTAGGGCTGTCAACTTTAGTCGTTTAGTCGACTAATCAGTCGATATCGTCTTGGTCGACTGAAATTCTTATTGGTCGAACCAGTCGCATTTTTTGTTTTTTTTTGCCAATAGAAATACATTTTCAATGATTTACTCCCTGATATTTATTCCTTTATAAAGCAGTTATTTATTACTGTATTCTAAATATAATTAGCCTATGTTTTATCCCCAACTTTAAATGCTTTTAGGCTATTTCTTGTAACTGCGCCACAGTTTAGCGCACACACATAACACACTCTGGAACCGCACCTACTGGCTGCGCTGCTGCTCGCGCTCAGTAAGGGATGTACTGGTAGGTGGTTTTGCTGTATTCATTCAGTTCACGCTACTTTAGTCGACAGAATGTCCAAGAAATCTAAATCTTTTGTCTGGCTACATGTTTGTGGAGGTAGGCGACGGTGGCGACCGCGTTGCTCCATTATGAGCGCGCACATCGCGTGCCTATTTGAAATCAAACTTGAGCGCGCAAAAGACGTGAGCAGCTCTTTTAACGGCTTTATCATACTGACTCAATAGATTGTTTTCTTAATAGGTTTTTATCTGTACACTTGACTCATTTGAAAGTAGCCTAAATAATGTAACAAAACGAAATTAAACTTATATGCTATCTTACAACACAGCCTAGATTTCAGATAGTTTTTTTAGGCTATTTTGTCTGTTGTTTTAAGAACGCCTAACAGATCGGCTGGACAAAAGTTAACCCATAGCTTTGTAAGTAAAGAAGAATACAGCCTGTATAAACGAGAGCTTTTGTTAGGATTTTGCATTATGTGGCAGATAGCAGTTATATTATTTTGTAGCGTGTGGTGTGATCAGGTGCGCGATTGTGACCGTCAGTATAGACCAAGGACAGAGCTCCTCACTTGCAGTTAAACAAATCACTTAATTTTCAAAGAATTGTATTATTATTATAGTTTTATTTATTTTCGATGTTTTTTCGTTGTTGTTTTATAAATGCTCTATGACAATTGTTTAAAAAATGTTCAATCAAAACATCCGTTCTTTTTTTTTTTTTAGTCGACTAATCGTCGCGCAGGACAAGACCTTGGTCGACTGAGGATTTCTTTGGTTGAATACAGCCCTAATGAAGAGGCATACATTTTAAAGCCCTTATCTAATTTGCTGCTAGGTGATTTGGAGGAGCACTTACAAAGACGATGTACGTCTGTTATTTGTAAGTTTCGGCAACTCTTGTAAGCATCTAGTGTAGAATAGTGCCATGTTCACACCGGAAAAGACGAAGCCGCATTTCCGGTAAGGGAGTGGTTAGGTGCAGGAGCCCATTGAACATTTTTTAGCATAAAATGTCCTTTGGAGTTGAGTAAAGAACCCTATTCTTCATATATAGAACCCTTTTTTCTAAGAGTGTATATTTCCGGCCTTTAAAGGGATACTCCAACCAAAAATGAAAATTCTGACATCATTTACTCACCCTCAAGTTGTTGCAAACCTGTATGAGTTTCTTTCTTCTGCTGAACACAAAGCAAAGATATTTTGAAGAACGATTGGAACCAAATAGTTGTTTGGCACCATTGACTTCCATAGTAGAAAAAATAAAACACTATGGAAATCAATGGTGCCAAAGTCCCAATTGTTCTTCAGAATATCTTGTGTTCAGCAGAAGAAAGAACCTCATACAGTATTGCTTTAAGACTTGCTAAAAACGTGCTATATTGTGTAATGAATGATACATGGCAAATATCAAAATCACATAACAAAATTATATAAAAAAAAAAACTGTAGGACAAGAAAATTAGGAACTAAAAACATCTAGCGCTAAAAGCACTCACTAAGTAAGATTTTTTCCAATTTTTTTTTACCTAAAATCGTTTCAGTGGTTCATTAAGTCGGAACAGGGTGAAAGGCGCTTCTGGATTCGCTTTGCGGTCCTGTATCTCTCTCAACCTATAGGGCGACCGCAGAAGAAACGTTACTTAGTGTTGCTTTAATAGAGTGCCGAAGTTATGATGTCACTTTGTAGGACAACTCGGAATTTAGTGGCGCACTGGTTCCCTCGATCTGAAGGCTATGCGTTTTCCCCATAGACTTTTGAAAAATCGTAAAAAAGTTTTGTCTATCAAGATAATCCAAAATGTATACATTTTGAAGCCTATATAAAGTTTTAAAAAACACAAGAAGGTTATAACTGGTGTGTTTTATGTCAGATCAAAACGTGAAAATATTTAGAGGCTTTGTTCACCACAGACCTACTGTATTTCAGGCGATTAAGCAAAAAAACATTTAAAAAACCCATAGACGGGGGAACCAGAAGTGTTAAAATGCTAGCTCACTTCTGCATTTGGCCTACAAAGTGACGTCATAACTTCGGCACTCTATTGCCCTTCAAATGGGATATCAACAAAGAAACGCACTTCTAGGAGTTTCCAGGTAATGATAACCAGATGTCTTCTAATGGAGCAGACATGTCAAAATGTCTAGCATATAAATATCCTTCGCTTCTCAACCTCCATTTGAGAGTCACATGGTGCAACCGAATGACAAAGCCGTCGAGATGAAGTCGTGACAGTAAATCAAGTGAATTTCGGAGCTTTTACAGGCAGAAAAAGCGAAAAGGAACAAAAACACTGATAGGGAGTAATAATCCTTTCTTTTCCCGATTATATAAACTTAATAGGATTCTGAATGCAATCACTGTCTAAACTTAATGCTTTTAGAGACACAGAGGAGGATCTCATCAGATTGCGTCTGGACAGAATGATTCCCTCGTCTCCGTCTTTCTATTCGCTCCTCTCGACACGCTTCCTGACCCCTTCTCCTCCGCCTGGAACGCCTTCCCCTGTGTTTACAGACAATAAAGAGACGGACGAATGTTTACTTTGTCATGGAATGAGAAATGTGCTTCTATTATATCATTCTAGATCATTTACGTTCCCCATTGGCTCCTACTTGCGCAATTCAGTTTTTTCTGTCTCGCTCACGGTGTTCATTTGCACTTTGTCAAGGAAACAGACATTTTATGTCAAGGCCCTGGGGAATTAAATTAATAAAGAAAATGCATGGTAGATTATCTTCAATTATGAATACTGCCAGAACAGGAGTATAAAAAAATAGATATTCAAGCCATCCTCTGCCTAGCAGAAACGAAATTAATTTATTGGTATGTACACAGAGCCAAATGTGTTAGTGTGCTCAGACTTCAAATAACATTTATAAGGCATATCATTTATTTCAGATCGAGGTAATGCTTATGCAATGCATGAAAAATGTTGCTTTTAATAGGCCTATTTATTTATTAGCTTTGAGGTCATATTAGTGCTGGGCGGTTTGACCTAAAAAGTATATCACTTTTTTTTTTCTTTTTTTTTTAATTAAGCCAGTTTTATTGCATAATCAGGTGTTCAAAGCATTTTCAACTTGTTGAGAGAGGAATTACTGCAATAAATTGACTTAGGATGGTCAATTTTACTGTCAATAGTTAATATTGTAGAATAGAATAGCACCCAGTATAACCTAAAATTGTTATTTCTTAGTTATAACGCCATAGTTCTGCAGCATCCACCTTCCCTGTAACGTAACACCAGAGCACAGCTGTTTGGTTTACCCTCACCTGACCAGTCGCTCCTGTGTCCGAAACCGCTCTCTCGTTCACTCATTCACACGAAAAACATCGATTCAGCCAACTGTGGTCACAAGTTTTGTCGTTAACAATAGAGTTCAATGGAAATCGCGACCATAGTTGGCTAACGATACTTCGGGAAGCGCACCCTGGGCGTCGATGACGTCTTACTGCCGTGGCGGCCATGTTGGCAGCTTCGCGCATGTAAACATACAGCAAGTTGAATGAGGAGAAGCAGCAGAATTGGGATAAAGAAAAAAATAAATACTTTAATAAAAAAAAATTACAGGAGCACATAACAAAAATTACTAAAACTTAAAATAAAAACTATTAAAAAAGCTCATTCAAAATAATAATAAATAGTAAACAAACAATAATAATTACACACATACAGTTAACAGCTAAAATAAAATAGAAACTGCAAATATAAAACAAAGCTACTTCAAAATAGTATGATGTCTTATATATATATATGCTATTTATTCATATTTTATACAACTAACAATAGTTCTGAATTTTTAAAAACATGAAGCCTACATCTAACTAGTAAAACAAGCAGCAGATCAGTCCTGTCAACAGGCAATATAGACACATTGAGAAAGATAAACTGCGCTCGTAAAGCCGATTCATCAGTCCTGTGGTTGATTAGTTACAATTCCGCACACACATTTCCTACAGAGTAATTTACAGTGTATTAATTGCAATCACAGTCCCTCAGGAGCAGTTGCGGGTTAAGTGTTTTCCTCAGGACACAGTTATGATCCAGCTGGATTGTGAACTTGCTAACTTAGTGACTCTCTTGGTCTGAATGGATCGTACCAGCAATCCTTGCGTTAGCAGCTAACCTCCTAAAGCGTTAGTCTCCACCCCCGAACCTGTCCGAAATGAGTAGGACACCTAAGGGTGACAAATCTGTAACAGATGCTGCTTTGAAATCTCCATGTCGCAATTATTGTTCACCTGTCAACACGAAGTCAGAGTCATAAATCATCTTTGTAATTATCAATTGATTAAAAAAAGCTATCTGACAGAGAAAACGGCTCGCAGGCCTAATACATCAATTTTAATGACATTTCTTAATCCAAAAGACTTGGCAATCACCAGAGACCAATTACAGACCATGAGATCAGAGGCAAACCATTAATAACGAGAGTTAGCCTGTTTCGCCTCAACATCTTTAGGATAAAGGGCTTGCAGGGGTTCATTTAAAATAAACTGGTAATCCACAAGCATTATGTTACACTGAATCTAAGGGTGTGTTCACACTTGTAGTTCGGTTCTCTTGGTTCAAACACAAAGAGAAATATACATTTCAGTCCTGGTTCAATTAGCATTCACAGTCACTTCTAAGAACCAAAAACATTTTTGCGACAGAACTTATCTGAACATCCAAAGCAATGCCGATATGCTAAATGCGCTCGCTGTGTGTGCGTACATATGATGGTATTTTTACTATTCACTATCCTCCCTACAATAATCCACTAATAGGTCACATGAGGGAGTGAATGAAAACAGTGAGTGAATTTGGACACTGACTGCGCCGGAAGGGTTGCCGCTTTTGCATAGTTTGTGCTTGCTGTTTAATAATCATTTGAAACTTTGTAAACTGGCAGCTCTAGTAGTAAGAGGAAAGATTTGTCTTGATCTCGGTCATGGAAACTGTGTATAAACTGTAATTAAACAATTTAAAAGTCAATTAAAACGAATAAATATTACACTATAGCCACATTGGATCGCCATCTTCTTGTGGAGGCAAGGAATTAATTCGACGTAACCGCGCAGTGCATTATGGGTATTCTCTAGCTGTTGATTGTGCAGCCGTTGTACATACGTTCATTATTGCGATGCATTGTAGGATTGAATGAGTGCACTTGTTAACTTCCACTATCATTTTGGACACAACCCTAGTACCTTTTAAGGGTCGCATTTAGTGACATCACGTCCTGTTTTTGGTTCATTTTGAAGTCTTTGGTTCATATTACGTTAATATTTCAGGCAAACCGCTAAAATATTGAGAAATATGTCAGAAAGACACTATTTCAGGGGTCTCGGGCCACTTGTTTAGTGCACACTGGGGTTCGGATGGCACGGTTCACACACTTATTCAAATGAACTGCACTAACAGGGCAAATCAAAACCAAACCTGCCAACACACACACTCATCTGGACTGACATGATATTCCACTTTTCAAGATATAAGTATCTGGAAGAAAACCAATGGATTGATGAAGAGCAAATAAACAAAAAATATATCATGCACAACTATCACAGTTCAAGATTAGCAAAGAAAATAATGCTAGCAAAGAGTTTTTTAACACCAAAGATTATCTTTGACTTTTTGTTTGTTTGTTTATAGTATATATATATATATATATATATATATATATATATATATATATATATACACAGATTTTTTATGTTTTTAAAAGAAGTCTCTTCTGCTCACCAAGGCTGCAATTTTTTTATAAAAAATACACAAAAAACACAGTAATATTGTGAAATATTATGACAATTTAAAATGACTTTTTTATGTTAATATATCTTAAAATGTAATTTATTCCTCTGAAAAAAAAGCTAAATTTTCAGCATCATTACTCCAGTCTTCAGTGTCACATGATCCTTCACAAATCACTCTAATATGATGATTTTATGCTCCAAAAACATGTATGATTATTATCCATGTTGAAA
The DNA here is from genome assembly GCA_030378365.1 of Hybognathus amarus. Taxonomy (NCBI): domain Eukaryota; kingdom Metazoa; phylum Chordata; class Actinopteri; order Cypriniformes; family Leuciscidae; genus Hybognathus; species Hybognathus amarus. The sequence goes on from JAQIUQ010004323.1 coordinate 308,165, forward strand.
ACAGTTTTTTACATTTTTATTTCAGGATTCTTTGATGAATAGAAAGTTCAAAAGAACAGCTTTTATCTGAAATGGAAAGCTTTTGTTACATTAAACACTACCCTTTAAAAAGTTTGGGGTCAATAAGAATTTGTATTTTATTTTTGGGGGACATAAATAAGAAATCAATACTTCTATTCATCAAGGATGAGTTACATTGATCAAAAGTTACAGTAAAGACATTTATAATGTTAGAAAAGATTCTAATTAAATAAATGCTGTTCTTTGAACTTTCTATTCATCAAAGAATCCTGAAATAAAAATGTAAAAAACTGTTTTCAGTGAATATTTCACAATATTACTGTGTTTTTGTGAATTTTTTTATAAAAAATTGCAGCCTTGGTGAGCAGAAGAGACTTCTTTTAAAAACATAAAAAATCTTACCGATCTTAAACTTTTGACCGGTAGTGTATATAGTATATAGCAGAGTTTATTACAACTCACGTTGCCCAAAGTGCGTCACAATCACAAACTAAAAAAGCACAAAATGATAGCAGATATATAATTTAAAAAAAAAACTAAAATTACCCAACTATCTCTAGATACACTTCAAGGCCAAGAGTATGCAGACACCCACTTCTAATTAACTGGATTTCTGAAGCCGTTTAATAACATTAAAGACCAGTCTTAATGTTATGGCATACAATGACATTCTGTGCTTCAGACTTCATGGAAAGCATTCGGAGAAGGTCCTTTAATGTCCCCTGAGTACAAAGCACGCCACTGAACACATTTGGGATGAACTGGAACACTGACTGTGAGCCAGACCTCACTGCCAGACATCAATGCCTGATGCTCTCGTGTCTGAATACAAGCAAATCCCAGCAGTCATGTTTGTGTGGAAAGTTTTTTTCCACCACTCAGTGGTTTAGAAAGTAAACCCTCAGGTATATACATATTGTTGCTCATTTAACATGTGTAGGCCTGGCTATAATTCCACAAAAATATTAAGCAGCACATCTGTTCTCAGCAATAATAATAGTACGAAGAAGAAATATTTCCTGATTTAAAACCTTATTTTTAAATTGAAAAGTGTGCTTATGCTGACCTTAAAGGGATAGTTCACTTTGAAATTAATTTTTGATATGTTTCAGCTTACCTCAAGGGCATCCAAGACGTAGGTGTCTTTGTTTCCGCAGTATTTTCAATTTTGATATTTTTAGGTCAAACCGTTCGTGTCTGTCAGTCATATAATGGAGGTCTATGGTCACCACCTCAAAGAGCATGCAAAGAGAAGTCCAAATTAAACATGATTTGATGACTCGTAAATGTAAGTACACATTGATGGCCTAAGACACAAAAAGAGTGGTTTGTGTGAGAAAACGAAAAGTATTTATATTGTTTTACCTCTTAAACAGCCACGTCCAAGTGATCTGAGGGCGCGGGCGCTTTGTGGCTATGGTTACAAGAGGTAAAAATGATATAAATACTGTTCGTTTTCTCACACAAACCACTCATTTTGTGTCTTAGGCCATCAATGTGTTCTTACATTTACGAGTCATTAAATCATGTTTAATTTTTACTTTTCTGTGCATGCTCTTTGAGGTGGTGACCATAGACCTGCATTATATGACTGACAGACAAGAACGGTTTGACCTAAAAATATCAAAATTGAAACAACTGCGAAACAAAGACACCTACATCTTGGATGCCCTTGAGGTAAGCTAAAACATATCAAAAATGTATTTCAAAGTGAACTATCCCTTTAAATGTCATTATTTTGTTAGATATTGAAAGCAAAGAGATTCTCATTTTAACTTGTGTGATAAATCCAAAAGCTTTTTGTGGCTACTGACTGTACATTTCGCTTTGTATAATTATCAACAATCTTTTGATAAAGGCTTTTCCCGTTTCTCGGTTCTAAATTTCTCTTTCCTCTGAACCTTGGCGTCACACCAGAGAGAAAATTATACTACTTTCACATCAATCGCTGTATGTTAGAGTTACAGCAACTGCAGCCCGAATTCAGCCGAGGTTTCAACAGAGCAGCGGAAGTAAACATTACTAAACACAATCTCAAAGCAACTAATAACACTGGACATTTGTTCATTTTTTTCTTCATAATTGTCCTCCCTGCCGGGTGCATTTCTAAATGAAGACTGCAACATATAATTTCCTAAACCATATTATTCAAATACAGCATGACAGGGACAGTAACACCCCCAAAATGAGGTCCCTACCCGAATCATCTCACTTTTTCCATTGTGCTTCTCTCCAACTGCGCAACTAATTTTAACTGAACTACATTTGGGAGGCACAAATTGTCTGTGACACTTGCAAATTTATCATCAACGTTAATAGTGCCGCATAATCCGCTCGGTACAAAAGGAAATCAGAGCAAAGTACCATGATCAAATTATTCAATTGTGAAAAGGGTCATAAATACTAGTTGTAAACAGGAACAAATGCACTCTCTGCAATTTAAAGAAGCAGTTCAGCACTATGAGCTAGTTAGCAGTCAGGATACCATATACTATAGGAGAAAAGCTTTTTCCCATCATGGGATTTTATGGGTTTGGTTTTAATTTTGATTTTGATTCAACAGTTTGTAAAAATACTTAAAATCGCTTGAAAACATGAAAGTATTATGCAATTATTCAAGATATTTCTCCTTATATAGAACCTTTCTGGCATATAAACAGTACTTTGAAATTGAGTCAAGATCCTAGGGGTCTATATAGAGACGTTCTCAGGGATCAGTATCGGTTAAATCAGCTATTCTAAGCCCAATCCTTTATTGAACGTCAGCTGTCACTCAAGTGTCTGTGCAGTAGATGGTCGGAAAATGCTCCTTCATGGGGGTTTGTCAACCGCATTTAAAAGGAAAAGAAGCTAAAAAGCAACATGTGATTGGAACAATCCCAATAAATGAGTAAATGATTTTCAAGTGATTCATTACAAAATTGCACATCAAATTTGCGAAGCATAAAAGCTCAAATATGGATGCAATGCATGATAGCTGTCAGACGTCGTTGCCATAAAGCGTTGCTATGTGTTGCTATGGGACTTGATTGACAGACTGGCATTCTGTCATGCTTTTTAACCTTATCTGCACTTTTTTTTTCTTTTTGTTGCAATTATTATCTACTTGTCGTACATAAAATGTTTAAAGCAGTAGTCCCATATTTAACCACACAGGCTGTTTACAATGTCTACCATCCTAAGAGATGTTTACATCTACATGTATACAGTTTGCAAATATATATAAACATATGGCTGTTCAGTGTGACATATGTCGTACATGCTTTGAAAAATCAGGTCTACGGGATGAATACATTCACCACAGTAGCACGTGGGCGATACAATATATGTGAGACAGAGCTTGTTTGTGTGAAGTGAGCATTTGTTTTGTGCTTGTGAGCTAAACAACTCACTGAAATTTATCCAGAATCGTGATTTGGCTTAGTGAGTCTATGAAATTGCAAAGGTTTAAATTTAAAATAAATAAATAAATATATATGCGCAGGTAAAGAGCAGCACTGTTCAGAGCAGATTGTATTGGTTCGTGTAAACGCGGCTCTATCTCTGCAAGTGCTGTGATATTGAGTCATTTACAGTGTAAAATGCTTTTGAGAAAGCAGCAGGTGTCAAACAGTGCTATGCGCAAAAAGTTAACATACAGTCCTGATATATACCAGATGGAATTCGTTGCGCTGTTTATGTTCCCCAATGATGGCGGCTCCCAGGCATGAAAAAGTATTGAGCCAGATTTTAAACCAGAGGTCGAATAAAATTGTGCTCTGCATGCTCTGTAAAACCGCAACGGTAAACCACAGCAGCACAACTTCTATGCAGGAGCTTCTGTAAAGAAAGAAAACATCCTGGGGCTCCCTTTGGACTAGTACAGTGAAACTATACACAGCACTAGAATATAGTTGTCAGTCTCATATTTTGTGCTTCATATGGCTGTGTTTATACCGCATTCTGAATTTTATGAGTTACAAAGCATTTAAAGCTGTTGTTATTTAAAATTATCTAATGGATGAACTCGCACCTCAACGGTTTTATTGACTCCGCCATGTTTGATATTGTCACAATGGTTAGTTAAAATGCGATCGTGACTAAATTTTTAAGCAGCCTTTTTAATCTCCTGAATGAACAAATCATTTCAGGATTCACACTTGAAATCAGTTGCTGCTGCAAATCCAAAAAAGTGACACTGCATAAACCTTATCTTTAATGATATACACTACCGGTCAAAAGTTTAGGGTCGGTAAGATTTTTTATGTTTTTAAAAGAAGTCTCTTCTACTCACCAAGGCTGCAATATTTTGATAAAAAATACACAAAAAAACACAGTAATATTGTGAAATATTATGACAATTTAAAATTACTTTTTTTATGTTAATATATATTAAAATGTAATTTATTCCTCTGAAAAAAGCTGAATTTTCAGCATCATTACTCCAGTCTTCAGTGTCACATGAGCCTTCACAAATCACTCTAATATGATGATTTTATGCTCCAAAAACATGTATGATTATTATCCATGTTGAAAACAGTTTTTTACATTTTTATTTCAGGATTCTTTGATGAATAGAAAGTTCAAATGAACAGCTTTTATCTGAAATGGAAAGCTTTTGTTACATTAAACACTACCCTTTAAAAAGTTTGGGGTCAGTAAGAATTTGTATTTTATTTTTGGGGGAAATAAATAAGAAATCAATACTTCTATTCATCAAGGATGAGTTACATTGATCAAAAGTTACAGTAAAGACATTTATAATGTTAGAAAAGATTCTAATTAAATAAATGATGTTCTTTGAACTTTCTATTCATCAAAGAATCCTGAAATAAAAATGTAAAAAACTGTTTTCAACATGGATAATAATCATACATGTTTTTGGAGCATAAAATCATCATATTAGAGTGATTTGTGAAGGATCATGTGACACTGAAGACTGGATGATGCTGAATATTCAGCTTTTTTCAGAGGAGTAAATTACATTTTAATATATATTAACATAAAAAAGTCATTTTAAATTGTCATAATATTTCACAATATTACTGTGTTTTTTTGTGTATTTATCATCAAAAAATTGCAGCCTTGGTGAGCAGAAGAGGCTTCTTTTAAAAACATACAAAATCTTACCAACCCTAAACATTTGACCGGTAGTGTATAATATCACTAGGTAAAAGTTCATACATAGATTATTTATGGTTGTTTATTTAAATTATTGATTATTGTTTATCAGTAAATTAACCAAAGGACTAATCAACTATTCAGGAAAAATAGGGGGTTAATCGTTAGATCTTTCGAATTAATCGAAGAGAAAAATAGTACTCAGATTAATCGATTGCAGAATGAGGACACCTCGCAGCGACCTTCCAGCGCCAGTGTGCAGCGTGGCACGATGTAACCATTTGGCCTGTCTCTAACCCTAAAAACAAACCGCTGCACTCCAACTAAACCTTCAGAAGAAAGAAACCGCCTGAAGCAAATAATTCCATCACTGGATAAATGGATATCAGAGACATGAATACGATTACATTCCTTCTGAGGTGTGCTGATTGCTTTTGATGAAAGCGATGAAGAGTCTTTAATGGCATGTCTGCAGCTGTACGATTGAGTCAGAAACCCTCATTCCTATAATCATTTCCCCTGGTGAAACCTGACGATTATACAAAAACACAAGAAACGGGAGGATTGGCATTTATGTAGGACAACATGAAACAACATTTGCAATGTATTTAAGAGGAGAGTTCAACCAAAAATTTGTATATTTTACTCACCATGTGACTTCCTTTTGTCCCAAAGTAGTCAAATTAAAATGTTTTCAGAATGTCCAAGCTGCGCTTTTTTATATACATTATGAATGATATGGGATAATCCACAATAACTGTGTGGTATATTCAAAACTTTCTGAAGCCAGTCATGTGAGAATTTTTGTAGTCGATTAATTGTCGGTCATTTGAGTAATAGGCTGGGCAACGATTAATGCGATTAATCGCACACAAAATAAAGGTTTGTGTTTACATAATTGTGTAACTGTGTATAATTATTTTGTATATAAAAATTCACACACCTGCATGTATATATTTACGAAAAATGTGTTATTAAAATTTTAAATATTTATATTTAATATAAATTATGTATAAATATATATACAGTATATTCATGCATGCAAATATTTCTTAAATATATACATGCATGTGTGTGTGTATGCAAAATAATTATACACACACACACATATATTATGTAAACACAAACTTTTATTTTGGATTTGATTAATCGCGATTAATCGTTGCCCATCCCCAAGTAATTTGTCGACTAATTGCACGTTTATATGAATTTAATTACTTATACATAGACTGAGGAGAATACTAAACCATAATGAGCATTTAATATAGGCGTGATAGCATATGCGCACTCATAAAAGAGATAATTATGAATATGTTGGGGAAAAATAGCAAGTAGACATTTTTATTATCAATTAATAAACTAGTGATTTCTGAGTCAGTGTCGGCTGCAAAGATGAAGTTGACTCGTCATCTCCATAATGTGGTGTACGCACCTTTAGAGTGAATTGTATATGGATTACATAAGCAGAGTATTTATTTTCTATTTTAATTGGTATATTTAAAAGTAGACATTTCAAGCTATCCAGTCGACTAACGTTTAGTCCCAGTCCTAATTTTTTAGCAAATAACAACTTCCATTTTAGCCCTTTCCTTCATATAAAACTATCATGTGACATCAGAAAAATTGCTTTTTTTAACTCAACAATTTGATTCAATTTCCATATTTGCATAGAAAAGAGTCGCTTGGACATTTTACAAAACAAATCGTTTTTGTGCCAAGGAAGAAAGAAAATATACCGTTTTGGAACAACATCAGAGCGAGTAAATGAGGACAACATTTTCAATTCTGGTTGATCCAACCCTTTAAACTGCCTGAAATTGTCTCTTCAAGCCACAGAGAGAGACAACATTATGTCAATTATTGTGAATAATGGAAAAACAGGCAAAAATGTCCAATTTTACTCAGCTTTTATACAACTTTCGTTCTAAAAATAGTCACACACTGACAGTCCCTTTAAGGCAAGTCCATTTCACTCAGTTTCATAATTGCATCATTCATAACCACGTTGGGACAGCAGGTTTACAGAGCTTTACTTAACAGTGGAAGCTAAACAGGTTCATATTAAACCATATGTTAATGTCCGTGATGACCCCAGAGGGGCAGTATTTAGTGGTTAGTTCTCAACTAAGGCAGAACGGTCCACAGAGGCCAAGTGCATCTAGGAAAATCATAAATCATCTGCACAGTTTTACACCTGAACTCTCTCTAATGCCCTAGATAGAGCTGCTATCCTTGAAGGCAGATTCAATTATTTACCCAGCAAATAAATTATTACATAATGCCCCAGCACACAACGTCCCACAGAACCGCATACTTTCCAGCGATGTCTGACTATTTGTTTCCATCTGAAACATTTACAGAAGAAATTATACTCGATAATGGGTACGTGATAGACTGCAGATCGAGGACGTAATGTTAATATGTCGAGGAGAGGGGAGCGTGTTGAGGATCTGCCAGTCGGGTGCGAGGGATTTTAGGTTAACTTACACCCTGCTGGGTCTCAGTGATGTGGGACGGGCGACTGGAGATTACAGGCTCAGATAAGCACTACATTCACTGGTCATTAAGCCAATGTACAACTGCTTTAATTCACCCTAGTGAGTGTATTTTTATGCAAACACACTCCTGATTTTGCCATAAAGTCATAGGTCTTAATGTAGGGTATGATCTTGTGTTTTTAGGGAAAAAAACTTAATTGTGTGCAATTGCTAGCGTATGTTAAAATACAATATTAAAAAAACTTTTACCACAGCTATATCCTTGAGTGTCTCCTGGTTATAAATCATATTGCATCTTAATCGAAAAAAAAAAATCTTACTAAATAACTATAGAGAGAGAGAGAGAGAGAGAGAGAGAGAGAAGAGAGAGAGAGAGAGAGAGAGAGAGAGAGAGATGAGTGAGAGAGAGAGTAATAATCATATACAGTACCAGTCAAAAGTTTGGAAACTTATTTTTTATGTTTTTGAAAGTCTCTTAACCTGACAGCATTTATTTGGTAAAAAAAAAACAGGAAAAAAAAATATTTTTTAAATATTATTACAATTTAAAATAATGGGTTTTAACTTTAATATACTTTAAAATTGTATTTATTTCTGTGATGCAAAGCAGAATTTTCAGCATCATTACTCCAGTCTTCAGCGTCACATGATCCTCCAGAAATCATTCTAATATGATGATTTGATTATCAATGTTGGAAACAGCTTACGCTGCTTAATATTTTATTGGGAATCTTTAATACTTTTTCAGGATTCACTGATAATAAAAACTTTAAAGGAACAGAATTTATTCAAAATAGAAATATTTTATGACAATATAAATCTTTACTATCACCTTTTTAATTGAACATCCTTGCTGAATAAAAGTATTAATTTCATTCAAAAAGAAAGAAAGAACTGACCCCAAACTTTTGAACTTTTGTGGTGTATATTGTTACAAATTATTTCTATTTTAAATAAATGCTGTTGTTTTTAAACGTTTTATTCATCAAAGAATCCTAAAAAATGTATCACAGAGATTATAAAAAATATTAATATGAAAAATTAATATATATATATATATATATATATATATATATATATATTTTTATTTTTATTTTTTTTACGCATTTCGCCTCTTCTGTTTGTTTGTTTGTTTTCTTTTTTTTTTTGGAACACTAATCAATGCTGGGTTGTTTTAACCCAAAATTGGGTAAAATATGGACAAACCTATATGTGTATATTTATCTATGTAATTTAGTCCAGATAAAGTAATTTACTCAAGACAAAGTAATTTTTATAAAGTAATTTACTCACTTTAATTTATTTACTTAAGAATAATATTCATAAATTAAACAAATTTATTACTATTACAAGTTATAAATAATGTAAACTTACTACAGGTTGATTGGAGTATGATCTTTCACTTTAAAAAATGCTTGGTAATTTCAACCCAAATTTGGGTCAAATATGGACAAACCCAAATGATTAAAAAAAAAATCTACAGTTGAAAGTGAAAGTTGAAGTTGGGTTAAATTTTACATTTTACCGAAATTTCGGTTTGTCCATATTTTACCCAATTTTGGGTTAAAACAACCAAGCATTGTTTAGAGTGTTCCAACAAACAAACAAAAAAACAAACATCCATGTTTAAAAAGTAGAATTTAAAGTGTGACAGTTTTCATAATCTTTCATCAAAAACGAAGCGGAGAGATTCTAATCATCCACTTGGCACAAATAGCACTTAGCACATCTCATCTCAACAAACGTCATGATTTGAGGCATTATTCATGTCTGTAGACCAAACAGTGGGAAGAGTAACATGCCAAGTTTTAAACTTAAGAGTTAGTTTGTTTAAATCCCCAACACAGAGTGTGATCAACAGCAACAGTTACTAAGCAAACACAACTTGTATCAAATCCCAAAGGATACGATGAAATCCCACGCTACATTATTTCCCATTAAATATGCCTTTACTTCAGAAATGTCACATTACAGACGCTAAATGCTTTGCCACTTTTAAACTGAAATGCAAATGTGGTTTCATGCAGTCGCTAATGTCTCTGAATGTAAAAATTTGATTTCAGAGTTCATCAGGGACCTGACGTTGTAAAAAGCACTTTACGATCACCAAATGCAACACGACCACGCAGAGTTTTCCCGTTTTAAACAGATGGAGGGAGAAAAGCTCTGGAAATCGGCGGGGGTTGAAGGTGACAGCTTGCGCGGGGTATGGATAGCGGACAACAGTCTCTAATGGCTCGTACGGCCTCTTAAGAGCTTCAGAAACTGTGCAGTTCGCTTAAGGCCCTTTGCCCTCTACATTAGCAAGTATATTACTCCATTTGCTTTGGCTCTGAGCTGAATATTCTGCATACTAATTCTCTTCACAGACTCTGACATTCACTCAGGCATGGATTCCCAACTGGCTTAAGTCCACAAATTATGAGGCAGTCTAACGTGGTCTCTCGCTAATATGACCTCTCTGTGCTGCCTGATTGAAGGATTGCGTTTGTCTTGTCAGCATCTCGAGTTTGGTTCCCACCTCATCTGTTGGTTTTAGCCCGGTTAGGGCTGCCAGCGCATCCTCATGGGTTCAGTCTATATATGGCCTCAAGAGTGCCAGCAGTCCTGCTACATATGTACACACTCTCCGATCACACACAGTGCCAAAGTTCAAGCGTGGCATCAACGGTATCAAGCTAGACACTTCTTGTTGTAACTGACTGAATCAATTGTCCTGAATTGGATGCATGAAACTTAAGGGGGCATGTGTCACCTCAGATTTTCTAACCTTTTTTAAATGCAACTTTTAATGCCAAAAATGGTTGCGGTATTATTGTAGTACAAGAAAAGAAAGTCTAAAACGTTGTGGCAGAACTGTTCAGCATCAACTCCAGTCTTCAGTGTCACATGATCCTATAGAAATCATTCTAATATGAAGATTTTGCTGCCTAACTTGTGTTTTGAAATTGTGTTTTGTAACCATACCTGTCATTTGAATGCATACTTGCTGAATAAAAGTATTATATTCTTTCAAAATAAAATCTCACTAACCCCAAACTTATGTTATATGTCTGTAAATAAATGTAATAAATTACTATAACAATAAATGTAAGCTGTACCACTGAAGAGAGTAACACATTGTAGAAAAGATGGTTTCATAATTTGCAATTAGTGTCGCTCTCCAAAACTAAATTTAATATTGCTGGGTAGATTATTTACAAATTCCATTACTGATTTCAAATTACATGATGAAAATTTAAATTAAATTAGTTCGATAATCTTTTACATTTTAGGTCATATAATCAGACTACTTTTAGATTACTTTGACTTAACTCGTTTATCACATTGATTTGAATAGAATAATCTTGTACCATATTGATATAAAAATTAGGGCTGTCAAACGATTAATCGCAATTAATCGCATTCCAAAATAAAAGTGGGTGCACTGTGTATAATTATTTATATATATATATATATATATATATATATATATATATATATATATATATATATATATATATATATATATACATATATATATATATATATATATATATACATATATACATATATATATGTATATATACATATATATATGTATATATATATACATACATATATATATATATATATATATATATATATATACACACACACACACACATATATATATACACACACATATATATATACACACACACATGCTTGTATATATTTAAGAAATATTTTCATGTATATACTGTATAGATTTATATAAATTTATATTATATATAAATATAAATATTTAATATATAAATAATATATTTTTCTTAAATATACATGCGTGTGTGTGTGTTTATATATATATATATATAATAACACAGTGCACCCACATATATTATGTAAACAAAAAAATGTAATCGCGATTAATCGTTTGACAGCCCTTATAAAAATATACAGAGAAAGAAAATTAATTCCATTTCTTGTTATCAACAAGATGACGTTAAATTAAACATTGGGGTTTCGTGAAGGAACTGTGGGGCATTCATAAATTGATAAAGCTATTAATTCATGTAATCATAAAAATTATTTTAAAATTAAAAACACTACAACACAAAAAATGTAAACACAAAAAGAACATTGTGGCATTGTGCAAACAAATTGTAATTATTTGATTAAAAAAAATAACTGTAATCTGAATATGATACTTAAAAATTATAATCCAGATTACATATAATCAGAGATCTACCCAGTACTGTAAATACATATAAAATAGCATGACACCTTTGATTATTTAACATGGTTGCTCACCCTTGTTAAGGAAGCAGACGGCGCACTTAACGTTAATGATTTTTGCATGTGCAAAAAAAAAACGCTGGAATCGTGCCGAATTTTACCTTTCATGCAGTGTGTTTTATAGCTGTTTGTGAATGTAAAATGTCTGGAAAGCTTTAAAGATCAGAGTACACAACAAATACATTTTGTCTCCTGAAAGAAAGAATCAATTCTGAACATCTGAACGAGTCGTCAGCAACACTACGGTCCTCATTGGCTGCCGTGAACAACGTCGTTCTGTTCTGAGACTGGAAGAGTTTAGTTTGCGCGCGAGAAGACGCTGTTTTCTACGCTGCAAATCCATTTCAGAAGGACGAAGACTTGCACTGGAATTGATACGAACACGACGCAATCATTAGCGGTAGACCAATCACATCAGACTGGGTCATCTACCAATCAGAGCTACCAATGGATGCATGTAAACCTATTGTAGGAGATCTCTAAAACAAAAAAATCAACTTATAAGAAAACTTTTTCCTCCAGGCTTAAAAAAGAAAAGTACAAGCTACTTCCTTCCTTGTTTGCCATTTATAGAGTGTGAAGCTGTCAGAAAGACAGGTGTGATTCTCAGGACTGTTTCAATGAAATCTGTCAGGTAGTAGTAAGAACATTTTATCCTTAGTTTAAAAAAAAATAATAAACCTTTAAACCATTTCTGACCTTTCCCTGATAGCAGAAAAACCATTTAAGGTGTTTACATGACCTTACGTGCCGTAAGACTTAATAAGGTTTTAATATCATGGATGCAAACTCGCTATGGGCAACCGACAACAACAACTTTCTCTTCCTCGTAACTGGCCACAAAATTCAACAACATTTGCATATAGTCATTCACTTGACAAGCTTTTTGTCATTTAGTTTAGCGGGCATTAGCAAATATGAAACAACACATTGAGCGCAGACAGGTAATATATCAAACCACAAACAACACCTCAAGCCCAACAAATTAATAAAGATTTTGCCTTGGCAGCGCAAGATGAAAATAATGACATACGTTGCTTACAATACGGCAGCCGAGACTAGATCTTCTAAATTAGGAAGTGCTTTCACTACTTGAGCACTATTCACAACCTTAAATAGACTGGTGACACGCAAAGAACAAAATCAAACACTGCTCTCTCAAGCCTGCAAAATGTTTGGCATAAACAAAGCATATGTCAAATCAATATCAACTTCTGCATGCTTTTTTATATATATTAAGAACATGGCTAACACAGAACTGCTGCCCAGATTGTTTTACATAAACATTAACCTACATTTCCCACACAGTTCGCCTGAGGTCACAAGAGATAATGCATCACAGAAGAAAGCCACGCTAAAAGATGTGGGAAATTATGCAAGGAAGCGCTCTCAAGAAATCAAGCAATCGTGCACTCAATCCAAAATGAAATCCATTCAGTGTTATAACCGTAACTTCACCTGTATCACCCTTCATACCACTCCTCTCGACTCATAATAACATCCCCAGAAGGTATCGATTCCGAACCAGAAAATAATAAAACCGCCTAGCTTTCTAAAACCAAATTCTCCTCTTTTTGTCATCTCAGGCTTTGAAAAGCTGCAGAAATCCATCCCTGCTGAAATATTCGACTATTCTGAAAACATATTAGCCCGGTCTTCCAAAGAAAGAACTATTATTCTTTTGTTCTTCCTTTTGTACTTGATTTCAAAAACATATTGATTTTGACCGAAGAAAGGGTGGACCGATATAACCAGCACTCCCTCGGCACAGTGCAAAAGAGGACTAGAATAAAACAATTCACGGTCCAACCATTAAGTCAGCCATAATTCTCCAAATCTACTGGAACACTCCAGAAGAAAGGTTCTATATAGAACTAAAGAAAGGTTCTATCAGCGCTACATATTTGGAACCCCTGAAAAGGTTCTATACACTCTTAAAAAAGCGTTGCTCTGGGTTCTATATAGAACCCTGGGTTCCGTACTTGGCCAATAGAACCTTTTACCAAAAACAATGTAGAGCCCTATAATTTCTGCCATCACAGAATAAAAAGCACACTCTTTTTACAACTAAAATAACAGTAAAGGGTAAAAAAACAATTCCCAAAAATTAAAACGGAAAAAATGGAATTTGCAAAAATTAAAACGAAAAAAACGGAATTTGGGAAAAAATAAAATGGAATTTGGGAAAAAATAAAACGGATTTTATAGGGCCCTAAAAATGGTTCTAATATAGAACCTTAAACGGTTCTATGAGCGCTACGTATTTGGAACCCTGAAAAGGTTCTATACACTCTTAAAAAAGTGTTGCTCTGGGTTCTATATAGAACCCTGGGGTTCGGTACTTGGCCAATAGAACCTTTTACCAAAAAAAAATGTAGGGCCCTATAATTTCTGCGATCACAGAATAAAAAGCACACTTTTTTTACAACTAAAATAACAGTAAAGGGTAAAAAAAAAATTCCCAAAAATTAAAACGGAAAAAATGGAATTTGCAAAAATTAAAACGGCAAAAAACGGAATTTGGGAAAAAATAAAAATGGAATTTGGGAAAAAATTAAACGGATTTTATAGGGCCCTAAAAATGGTTCTATATAGAACCTTAAACGGTTCTATCAGCGCTGACGTATTTGGAACCCCTAAAAGGTTCTATACACTCTTTAAAAAAGCGTTGCTCTGGGTTCTCATATAGAACCCTGGGGTTCCGTACTTGGCCAATAGAACCTTTTACCAAAAAAAATGTAGGGCCCTATAATTTCTGCGATCACAGAATAAAAAGCACACTTTTTTTACAACTAAAATAACAGTAAAGGGTAAAAAAAAAAATCCCAAAAATTAAAACGGAAAAAATGGAATTTGCAAAAATTAAAACGGAAAAAAACGGAATTTGGGAAAAAATAAAATGGAATTTGGGAAAAAATAAAACGGATTTTATAGGGCCCTAAAAATGGTTCTATATAGAACCTTAAACGGTTCTATCAGCTCTACGTATTTGGAACCCCTAAAAGGTTAAAAGGGTTCCTCTGGGTTCTATATAGAACCATACTTGGCCAATAGAACCTTTTACCAAAAAATGGTTCTATATAGAACCATTTTGGAGTTCCATATATGAAGCGGGGGATGGAACATTTCTGGTTCTAAACAGAACCATTTCTTCTAAGAGTGAAGTTCTAAAACATTGACGAGAAGTAAGTGTGTGTGTGTGTGTGTGTGTGTGTGTGTGTGTGTGTGTGTGTGTGTGTGTGTGTGTGTGTGTGTGTGTGTGTGTGTGTGTGTGTGTGTGTGTGTGTGTGTGTGTTGTGTGTGTTGTGTGTGTGTGTGTGTGTGTGTGTGTGTGTGTGTGTGTGTGTGTGTGTGTGTGTGTGTGTGTGTGTGTGCAGCCCCGTTCCAAGAGCATCCGAACTGTAAGCCTTTAATCCGGGGCATGTTCTGAGCTGCTACCTGATACATTTGCCAATGTTATCAATGTCTGCGTCTGCAAACATGACAGAAGTGCTATTCCACCGAGACTCACGGTCGCTCCGAGGGAATCTGCACTTCTGCGTGTGCAAGAGACATCACACGGATTATCCCTACGACACAGGAGCGTCACGCTGTGTCGTGACGTGTGAAATATGTTTATAGTGAGAGACAGCTGACCTCGGAGATAACAATGAACTCACTTACAAATGCAAAGAGATCAGCTGCTGTATCTCTTGCACATGCAATCGTAAATTCAGGTTGGATTTGTTTACTTACTGCAAAAAAAATATATAGAACATAATTTCTGTATGCACAATAGCCTACAGGTTCAACGAAAGCTTCTTACTGTAACAGCCTCATCGTATGATATTGTACCAATCAATAAGGACATGCATGAGGGAAAAACTCAGAGTTTAGTAAGAACTCGGGTTTGCAAGAAAAAAATTTCTGTAGGTCCCTTTTGCATTTCAGTCCATATCATAACAGTCAATTCTTTGAAATAGGCTATAAACAAAAATATGTTTAAGTGTGTGTGTGTACGGTATAATCTGGTTGCTTCGGTTTATTATCATTTAGAGTGTAAAACCATCATTTAACAAACATAAATCTACTGTCGAACTACAGTATATGGTGAAAAAATAAACCTAGGAACAATGATCTGAGGTTTTTTCTTCCTCATTTAACTACATGTATATCAATACTGGTTTAACAAAATACAATAATGCTTATGTATATAGGCTATCATTATATAGGTGTACACATATATATTGTATACATATATATTGTACCCGTACACATATATATTGACAAGCTCTGCTGAAAACAAACACCTGAAGTAGGTGGTCAATGGTTGTCTCCAAACCTAGTGAGCTGTCAACAATTTTAATTTAGATATATTGACAATAAAATGCATTCTAGATAGGTTTGGAGAAGCAACCATAGACTTTTGGTTCACTTAAGGGTTGCAACTAAACACTCCAGGTTCTCGGCCAATGGCAAATCACAAGTATTTGGAGTATCCAGGACAAAAGTATCCAGGACATGTTATCCAAGTGACCCAATCCAGCGGTTGCTATAAATCCCACCAGGAAGTTTTTCCCACATCCATTAGAAGAGGATGGCGTACACAAACACCTTCACCAAACGCGCGCGAGGGGCATATCTGCTACCAGAACACGCAAGTGATATAATAGCGCTCCATGCAATAATAATGTACAGTTGCCATCCACGACATGACCACCACCACCATCATCATCATCATCATCATCATCATCATCTCCAGCCTCACCTCCAGATCGAGTTGCCCAGTGATGCCAGGCGTCCGTCCTTGTCTCTCTCAGATGTTTTTTCCTCACGCGCTGGCCGTTAATTCATCTCATGACGCTGTAAAGTGTGTTGTGTTGTCTCGCATCTGTAGCAGGTGTCTTTCCCCTCAGTATTGAGTTGACAGATGCTGTCCGCACACAGAGACGCGAGTGAATGCTGCTCTGGTCTCCCAGCTGATACTTTACTCCACACAAGCGCCTCCCACGTCCAGCCCGTCAGCTCTGTGTGCGAGTTTGCGTGAGAACCAGCAGCACCTACTGGCGAAACATGGAAGCGCAGCATATTCACTCATCTGACAGAAAGCCTATTACACTTATGTTCAAATTTATTTAAATATATACACTACCGGTTAAAAGTTTAAGATCGGTAAAAAAATTGTATGTTTTTAAAAGAAGTCTCTTCTGCTCACCAAGGCCGCAATTTTTTATAAATATACACAAAAAACATAGTAATATTGTGAAATATTATGACAATTTAAAATGACTTTTTTTATGTTCATATATATTAAAATGTAATTTATTCCTCTGAAAAAAGCTGAATTTTCAGCATCATTACTCTAGTCTTCAGTGTCACATGATCCTTCACAAATCGCTCTAATATGATGATTTTATGCTCCAAAAACATGTATGATTATTATCCATGTTGAAAACAGTTTTTTACATTTTTATTTTCAGGATTCTTTGATGAATAGAAAGTTCAAAAGAACAGCTTTTATCTGAAATGGAAAGCTTTTGTTACATTAAACACTACCCTTTAAAAAGTTTGGGGTCAGTGAGAATTTGTATTTATTTTTGGGGGAAATAAATAAGAAATCAATACTTCTATTCATCAAGGATGAGTTACATTGATCAAAAGTTACAGTAAAGACATTTATAATGTTAGAAAAGATTCTAATTAAATAAATGCTGTTCTTTGAACTTTCTATTCATCAAAGAATCCTGAAATAAAAATGTAAAAAACTGTTTTCAACATGGATAATAATCATACATGTTTTTAGAGCATAAAATCATCATATTAGAGTGATTTGTGAAGGATCATGTGACACTGAAGACTGGAGTAATGATGCTGAAAATTCAGCTTTTTTTCAGAGGAATGAATTACATTTTAAAATATATTAACATAAAAAAGTCATTTTAAATTGTCAGAATATTCCACAATATTACAGTGTTTTTTGTGCATTTTTTATAAAAAATTGCAGCCTTGGTGAGCAGAAGAGACTTCTTTTAAAAACATAAAAAATCTTACCGACCTTAAACTTTTGACCGGTAGTGTATATTCAAACAGAAAACAATATTACTGTTTTTACTGTGCCAAATAAATAGTATTAACAGAAGAGACTTACAAAACCATTAAAAAAATGTAATTTAATCACTGAGAAATGTCTAAAACAGCTTCGCTAATTCCTTCAAATGTATTAATGTGGTCACATTCTGTTGTAAGTGATGCATCATGTCGACTGTTTACAATTAGAAACGTAAAAGTGACCAAAAAAGACAAACATTGTATTTTAAGGCACTTATTATATTCCTAATACACTAAACTAGAGTGATGTGCAATTAAAGAGAGTGCTCGTCACTCATTTGCCAGGTCCAGACGCTGGCACGGTGTGGCATGGTGATTAATTATGTATTAGATACACACAACACGTGTTTTAATTCATCTGGCTGTGATAAACATCTTTCAAATGATGCCTTATATATGGATTTAGAAAATTCTGTGATGTTTGGTGCTTCAAATCCCAGCTGTGATTAATATCTATCACCATTCACCACCAAGGAATCAGCTTAATTAAAATTAGTAGAATTTTTTTTTTTTAATTCATTAATAAAAAAAGAAAGAGTCTTTTGCACTTTTGCATGAGTGTGTTCCCACTGGAAAATGCTTGTTGACACGCATGCAACCATTAGTAGCTGGAGGGTATGTTAACCCCCTCTTATTCTCCAGCTTTGTTGACCAAACCCAAGGGGATGACTATGAATCCGCAATGATATTTGCTGGTTTTTCACTGAAGTGGCAATTGGATCCGACATATATAATACATTACTAACGTTTAAAAATTAAAGGTTCTTTCTCATTAATAATAAATCACAACTAGTGTGTCAAAGGTCGTGGGTTCTCTGATTTGCTCCCTGTATGCACGGGCATTGTCTTAACAGCACGCCTGCAATTTATGGATATGTATGCAGCTCTGTTTGAGCAGGAATAGCTCCAGGGCCACAGCACAACACTGCACTTCGTTGGGATCCACTGGACCCGAACGTGTTTTCCTGACCGACCGCTGCTTGAGTTTGGAGGCCTCAGCACCGTTACGCGTCACTGCCGCTGGTCATTCGTGTAGCTTTATTTCCTTGTTTTTACATGCATTTAGGACTACACAAATAACTATAACCATAACTATATTTAAGGGATAGTTCACTTTGAAATTCATTTTTGGTATGTTTTAGCTTACCTCAAGGGCATCCAAGATGTACGTGTCTTTGTTTCCACAGTATTTTAATGTTCTTGTCTGTCAGTCATATAATGGAGGTCTATGGTCACCACCTCAAAGAGCATGCACAGAGAAGTCCAAATTAAACATGATTTAATGACTTGTAAATGCAAGTACAGTTTTTATATCGTTTTTACCTCTTGTAACCACAGCCATGTCCAAGTGATCTCTTCTGGTCTGCACAAGCACCGGAAGTGATCTAAATATGGTTGTGAAAAAAAAATTCAAGCTCATTTCGTGTCTTATGCCATCAATGTGTACTTACATTTATGAGTCATTAAATCATGTTTAATTTTGACTTCTCTGTGCATGCTCTTTGAGGTGGTGACCATAGACCTGCATTATATAACTGATAGACAAGAACAGTTTGACCTAAAAATATCAAAATTGAAACTACTGTGGAAACAAAGACACTTGAAGGTAAGCTGAAACATACCAAAAATGTATTTCAAAGTGAACTATCCCTTTAACGTTCACACCAGGCAGCGGATGATACAGTTGTCATCTGTCACTTTAAATGCTTGTGCTCTTAAAGCAGGATGGATTCTGATTGGCTGTCAATATTTTATCAATCATCAACTGGGAAAATAATATTCTGAAAATGATTTCAACCATATTGTTTCTCTGATAGTTGTGGTGTAAACTCTGCTATTCTTTAATATTGAAAAGATTTTTTTAGAAATCTAGTTATAGTCCTTGGAGTGGAGTAACACCTTAATCAACACCAGGCTATGAGCAAAACACTGTGGGAAAATAGTAGGATATCTATCAAAACATAAAATATTTATATTGTACAGTGATGATTTGAGATCAACAGTTTTTCTTTATGATTTTCATTATTATTGATCTTTTAATGTGGTAATTTAATCAGCCCCAATGCAGAAAAAAAATACACAGCAAGGTGTTCATTAAAAAAATTATACAAATTAGAATAATTTATCCCGTACAGTATCTCTCTGCGCATTCATTGTATTACATTGCTAAAATTGTGTAAATTAAAATGATTGTTAAAAAAAAAATCTTAGCACCAAAACTTCCAAAAAATGCAAAATATTAAAAATATTTTTCAACAAAAATATATCACATCATTTTACTGAAGAAAAGTGGTATTTGAGGTATTCAGCCAGGATTATGGGTGTGACCCATAAAGGAAGGTTAAACAGTGCAAAATATGTTTACAACATTGATTATGACCAAACAATATGTATGTTGTATTGTAAGGCACTATTAAAAAGACTAACCATTTTCTTTATGATCTAATCAACTCCTGATGCATTGAACCAAGTCCCATCTCACATGTTTTCGTGTTAAATATTCTATTTCTCTCAAAAAATAAGAAATATATCAAATTAAAATGGGTTTTAAATGCTGTTTCATGTCGACTTTAAAGCAGTTCTTACAAAGCTCCTCAAATAGATCTTCAAATAGACAGGCTGTTCTTGAATTCAAAAGACTTCCTGGAAATGCTCTATAAGGTTCATTGCTTTCTGCACTGCACATACGATTCAATTTCCATTAGACGCACAGAGAAATAAAGACACGGAGATCCAAATAGCATCTAAATTGCTGACCGCCCCTGTTAGTCCATGTTCCATTATGGTGGCTGGACAGAGCGGTCTGGGTAATTGGTCACCAGAGGAAAAGGCTCACCTGTATAGTGGGATTATCCACCCCTAGTTCACTAACAACTCCATCCATCAGCAAGCGGCTAGTTAATGTACCGGCGGGCTCTGACCTTTGACCCCACGCTGCTCAGAGAAGGTATCTGTAAACAGGATCAGATGTTGTGTGGTTGATTCATTTTAGGAAGAAGGAATAGTTTGTTATTCATTGTGCCTCATGTCACTCCATTCCCATGTAACACAAAATAACTGTTTTCAACACTGATAATATAAGAAATGTTTCTTGACCAGCAAATCGTCATATTAGAATGATTTCTGAAGGATCATGTGACACTGATACTAACATTTCATCTTTGATTTCATGAATAAATTACATGTTAAAATACACTCACCTAAAGGATTATTAGGAACACCATACTAATACTGTGTTTTGACCCCTTTCTCCTTCAGAACTGCCTTAATTCTACGTGGCATTGATTCAACAAGGCACTGAAAGCATTCTTTAGAAATGTTGGCCCATATTGATAGGATAGCAGTAGTTGATGGAGATTTGTGGGATGCACTTCCAGGGCACGAAGCTCCCGTTCCACCACATCCCAAAGATGCTCTATTGCTGTGGTCTCATTCTCGCGGGGTGTTATTTTGTGGCCCCCGACTTGACATTAAAGTTTAATGTTACTGATGCCCGTCGTTGCGTGTGCCACGTGTTTTTTTTTTTTGTTTTTGTTTTTTTATTATCCCTTATGGGCTACCATAGATAACGTTAGCCTCGTGACAGCTTTCGGTGGATTTGTTGTCAATAGTTGTCACAAGCTGTGTCTGAAACCGCTTACTAGTTCATTCATTCACTAATCCCTATTTAGTGTATGGCATTTGAGTCGAGTGAACTATATCTGCAACGAGTGAACGAGATGAATTGAGTGATTTCGGACGCTACGTTGTGACGTTTACATGTGCGTCGGGCAGTTGGAGCTGTCGCAGAAAAGATTTCGCCACACGTACTGATAAAACTCCTTTTATCTTACATTACTTACTGTATAAAATAATAACAACAACAATATGTGTTTTGTTGTAATTATATATATACCTCCGTGCCAGCTTTGAAGTTTCATCGACTGAATTGTAACTCTCACACTCACAGATGACGTGTCGTGTCGTCAAGCGCCTTCCGGCGACCGTTATGAATAACGCTTCCTAACGGAAATTTTTCAAATCCTCTCTGGTTTAAACTTGCTCGCGCCGCACTTTCATTCGCGCTCTGTTCTCTCCACATAGAGAGCCTAAGTCCCGCCCCTCCTCTTCCGGTTCATGGGACCTTATTTTGGAAAAACAATGCATGGTAGTCAATGGCGAGAGATAACTTATCTTTTTATTCCGTCTGAACTGTGTCCTGGATTACACATATGATGTTTGTCAATTTAAAAGATAATTATGAAAGCCAAGAAAGTCGCAGTTCGTCATAAAACAGAAGAGTAACTTTTAGTTCTATGTGAAAAACCCTCAATGAACTACATTTCCCGGGAGGCGAAACAACGAGCGAGATCAGCTGCTGTGTGTGTGTGCAGTCTGGAATTACACACTCATGACGGTAACGTTACGATTATAACGGAAGACTATAGAAACTATGACACAGCCTCAGTAAAGTTCGCTTCATTCATTGAGAGAAAATGTGCGCCTTTGGGGTTTGTAGTCTTTGTAATTACGTATTTTCACAGTCTTATATCTCAACAGTTTTACATCAAACTGCGACTTTCTTGACTTTAAAATGTATCTTTTAAATTGACAAACATCATATGTGTAATTCAGGGATCAATTTAAACGAAATCAAAATATTTGTTATCTCTCGCCATTGACTACCATTCAATATTTTTCCGATATAAGGTCCCATGGTGGTCGACCGGAAGGGGAGGGACTTAGGCTCTCTATTGGAATCTGAGAAATAGTGCTTCAGCAAGTGTACATTTGCTGTGTCCGAAATCCCCATTACTCACTATATAGTGGACTATATAGTGAGCTCGCCATTTTGTAGTGCTGTCCGAATGTATAGTGATGATTATTATACCCTATATAGTCCACTCAATCTATCCCAGAATGCATTTTGAAAAGTAGTGTGCAACCGATGGTCACTAACCTAAGCCCTACATACCATCATGCATTGTGCTGATCATAAAAATAAGTTATAATCATGTGTGGAGTAGGGCATTATAACAGAAACGACCAGAAATGACTTTTAGTTTTTAAATTTTAGAGACATTTCAAAAGCAATAATTGTTTTTTTTAAGTATAATAAATGGAAAATTGCCTTCCAAAAAAACATTCAATATCATATTATGTTGTATAAAGAAAATAAAAAGGGGCCTAAAGTGTGCCAAGAAAACATCCCTCACACCATTAAACCACCACCACCAGCCTGCACAGTGGTAACAAGGCATGATGGATCCATGTTCTCTATTCTGGTTACGCCAAATTCTGACTCTACCATCTGAATGTCTCAGACAGATATCGAGACTCATCAGACCAGGCAACATTTTTCCAGTCTTCAACTGTCCAATTTTGGTGAGCTCTTGCAAATTGTAGCCTCTTTTTTTTTACGGGAAAATAGCGTAAAAGAAAATGACAATACGACACTCACGTAATGTTCAATTAGAGTGTAAAAACGTCCATTAGAAAAGCACAACGCAAGAGACTGAACGGGGACATCCTAATCCTCAGTTTGAGATATTCTCGCTTTCAGGAAGAGCACTTCATGCATAAAGCGACCACCATGATGATGAAGAGTGGTTCTTAAACATTTCAGAAAAACCCTTGTGTGCGGAGACATTAATTGGAGGCTTTAAGTATGGAACAGACAACCCTTAATCCACTTCACGCGTCCTCCCTCCTGCAACCCGCATCTAATGTGTGATCAATACGGCAAGTGACTACTGTTAGCTGCAATTAGCACACAATGCGTCCCATTGCTATTTTCAGCATTTCCCATTCACAGGAAGTTCAACTGGGGGGATAATTGTGTATTTACAAAAAAGGGGTGCCGAGATACACACATGCACATCCAATACTGTCATCATGTGGCTTCAGCTGCTGTTAGCTGACCATTAAACCGGCCTGTATGAAGCCAAAACCACCAGTGCTGACAAACAGTTTGATGAAGATGAATGAAGAAGCTCACAGTTCTCTTTTCTGTTAGTGGTTGAACTCAAGCACATTGCTCAGAGGTTGCTTTTCATTTCAGAAGAAAACGCCCTAGAAAACAATAACAATAAAAATGAATATAACGTAATAAAATAAATGTGCAGAGCAGTTCATTTGTTCTTGGATGATTTTCATTATAATTTGAGAGATCAGAAATTATTTATAGATTAGGCATTATAGGTCAAATATAAATATTGGTGCACGCAAACCACATGCATATTATTCTCCAAAAAAGATCTGCCAGATGTTTGCATTTTATGTGGTTTCATTTTATAGTATTGTAACAGTTTATGATGTGCTAATAAAAGAGTATAAAGAAAGAAAATAGCTTTTCTGACAAAAACACTTTTTATTGCTTTTCAACAATAAAAATAAAAGATGGAGAGTAAAGCATAGAAATAATGATGAAAGATATTAAAAATGTTTCATTTTTATTTCAGTTTGTACTGCCCTTTCATTTTGCTCAGTTTTATTTCGGGTTTACAAGTCTTCCAATTTTATTGTAAATCAAAATTTCTACTACATTAACCCTTACAAGCTCATTTCTGAAAGGCTTTGAGAAACTTTTTTTGTGCTTGCTAATATCAAATTATCAGTTTTATTGAAGCAAATAACTGTTGTAGAATCAATCATTACCATGGTAAAAGGGATGTATGTTTTAAAATACATCAAATAATACAAAATACACCACTGAACAGCAGTTAATTAGTATGTGAGTGCGCCATCTATTGGTTAGTACTCAATAACAGTGACCCACAGCATGACAAACACATCATAAAAATATTATATGTGAATATATATGTCAGATTCCCTAACCATAGTTCCAGTCCCAGTAATATATATATATATATATATATATATATATATATATATATATATATATATATATATATATATATATATATATAAATTATATTCATTATATATATAATGAATATAATTTTAATATATAATTTTACTGCACTGTGGGCATGTAGGTATTTCTGCTGTTAAATATATATAAATAAATTCATAAATAACAGAAATATTATATATATATATATATATATATATATATATATATATATATATATATATATATATATATATATATATATATATAACCTATATATTATATATAGGTCTACTATATATTATATAATAACATTTTGTAAAGTATTTTATAATATTATTTTATAAATATATATATATTATATATTTTTACATACAATAATAAAAAAATGTAAACATATAGTATAATATTTATAAATATTAACTTTTTTTATTTATGAATGAACATATATATATACATATATATATTATATATACACATATATATATATATATATATACATATATATATATATATATATATATATATATATATATATATATATATATATATATATATATATATATATATATATATATGCAGCTAAAATAAATAAAGTCTTCTTATGTATGTATGTGTATATATATATATATATATATATATATATATATATATATATATATATAATATATGTGTAGAGTTCAGATGCAAAAGCCTCTAAATGCCATTTGAAATTTTCTTCTAAAATGACCATTTTTATCAAACTTGGTAAGTTCAGTATATTTCAAGTATATTTAAGTTCAGTCATTTCACTTAAATGACAATTAATAGGTAATCTTCATTGCCATTTAAGTGAAATTATATATATATATATATATATATATATATATATATATATATATATATATATATATATATATATATATATATATATATATATATATATATATATATATATATTATATATTGCAGCTAAAATAAATAAAGTCTTCTCATATTCAGTGATTTGAATGATTTACATTGAACAGCACATGTACTATCGATCTCCGCTCAGATAAAATCTGTGTCCCGGATTAACCAGCAACTCAATAACCGATAGAGTCAGTTAATGATCGAGCTGAATGAATCGCATCGAGTGGCTCAGCAGATCATGAGAGGTTATGAGGAGTGTAAACTAGCTCAGAGACCTCAAGGGAACAACAGTAACAGTCTGTTTGAGGTGTTTAGTTTGGGTTGGGTTAGTACACACTGTGCTCCACTGGGATAGGAAATACACAGGCCGGGATTCCCGTATCTAGCCTAATGCTGGCACAAGTTCCTTCCCTCTGATTGGTCCCCGTGGTAGCTACTTCTACTCCCATTCGCTCCCTTTCAGAGGAGGAACTCCTGTTTATTGACATGTGGGATAATGAAAACCTGTTGGCCAGATGTAAGCTGTAACACACTGGCATATCAACACAAGCTTTGTTTAGGAGGGGAACACACTAAATGAAATGTTAGCTCTGGCCTGCTTCCTAGAGTTGGTTTGAGCAGCTTCTGTCTTGGACTGAGACAGGAAAAGATAAATAAACACGAAGGAGCTCCAACTGCATGGAAAAACTAACAGCACGCCATCGAGCCCCGCTGGGATTCTTCATTCCTATGATGCATGCCAATATCATAACGTGCTGAGCTTAAGCATTCGCCTTCTCTGTATGGGTATATTCACACATTATCATCTGGGGTAAAATGCTTATGCATGTCGTCGATTTCAAATAAAACAATAATGATTAGTGACTGATCAGTGAATGGGGAAAAGGATTGGCTGCTTTTGAATGGAACTTTCCATTAGTGTTATAGACAGTGCTTTAAATCAGCACAGGGTAAACATTTTTATAAATACATCGATAAAGTCTAAATAAAGTGTTTTTAGTTCTTTTGGCCCTTTACAAACAAATTATATATATATATATATATATATATATATATATATATATATATATATATATATATATACAGTTAAAATAAATTAAAAATATATATATATATATATATATATATATAGTAAAAATAAATTAAAAAACATTATATGTATATATATATATATATATATATATATATATACAGAGTTAAAATAAATTTAAAAAAACAATTTATATATATATATATATATATATATATGTTTTTTATTTATTTTAACTGTATATAAAATACACAGTTAAAATAAATTTAAAAACATTATTATACTGTATACTGTATGTTTACATAAAAAAAAAAATATATATATATATATATATATATATATATATATATCTCACTTAGTATGAGTTATTGGCTGTTTTTCCTCATGGGGACCAAAATGTCCCCATAATACAAAATTATGGGCAAAAAAAAAGAACACACACACACACCACACCATATTTGGTCTTTACAAACACCTTCCGCTTTACTGTATTACCAACGTGCTTGTTTTACTGAAACAAAATATTTGGATATTGTTATTATATGTTTTATTATTTTATTTTCAATATATATATATATTTATCATTAATTTTAAATATTTATAGGTGTTGTTCTTAATGTTTTTACATTAAAAACAAATAAAAAATATTTATTTTTAATCAAATATTTTTCTTAAATGTTTCCTCATTTTATTTTTAAGTGTTTGTGTTTTATCTGAATATCAGCTCAGCATGTCTCCGTTCAACTCTAAACAATTTAAAACATTTCTACAAACTAAAAAAACAGCTTTCATTGCCAATGCGTTGAAAATGTTAAAAAAGAGTTTCCTGAGAAGATGCAGGATTTCCATATGCCCTTCACCAGTGCTGTGACTCATACACCTTCAAAAATAATGGCGTGATGTTTCTGATGATCGAACTTAAGGAAGTGACATTTTAGGACTGAGGTGAAACGATATGATTATCTCATTCAGACTTGGCAATGGAAATATACAGGCACAAACGGCATCATTTCTGTCACAGTCTAATGGCTATGTCCTGTTCATCCAGAAGTCTGCAGTGAGAGATTAACTGAATGACAACAGACACAAACACTATAAT
Organism: Hybognathus amarus; assembly: GCA_030378365.1. Lineage (NCBI taxonomy): Eukaryota > Metazoa > Chordata > Actinopteri > Cypriniformes > Leuciscidae > Hybognathus > Hybognathus amarus. Next base: position 335,980 of record JAQIUQ010004323.1, read on the forward strand.
ACAGGCACAACGCAGTAAAGAGGATTAGAGGTGGAGCTGTGAATGGGTTACACAGCTGTGACAGTCAAATGTAGCACTAAACCAATATAAAAACAAAGAAACATCACCTGTGGAGAACATTCATGCTTGTGTAATGGTTTTTGGATGGGATGCAAGGGATTAATTTGTCTAAAATGGGGCACAGTTCTCATTTGTCCACCAGGGGGCGGAAGATGAACAATATTCCAGATGATTATCACCCCACTGAAAGCCATTACTTCCACACTGTGGTGCAGGGCCAAATTAAAGGAGCACAATGGGCAGTAACTGTCAACCTAATGGTGTCTTACACAGTGTGATATTCAATTTAGTCTCAGCAGTGATTAGAGAAGATTATCTCCAGAAATATTATTTATGAACACACTATGGTGTTTTGTATGGATTTGCATGCACGACTATTGCCCGTTCTTATCAGATGCAAATTTTAATTAGAATAACTTTATTAAGCTTTATTAAATGGGGTCTGAGTAATGAGCCCCAGGATATTAAAATATCCTTTGCACCAAATCATTTTGCTGTAACGTTGCTTTAATGCATGTCGCAACTAATCCTTCAACTTCCATCAAAATTAAATGTGCTTGCTTCTGAACGGACATAATCTCTTTGCCACATTATATATATATGAAGAGTTCAGATGCAAAAGCCTCTAAGTACCATTTGAAATTTTCTTCTAAAATGACCATTTTTATCAAGCGTGTATATTTAAGTTCAGTAATTTCACTTAAATGGCAATGAAGATTACCTATTAATTGTCATTTAAGTGAAATTACTGAACTTAAATATACAAGCTTGATAAAAATTGTCATTTTAGAAGAAAATTTCAAAAGGCATTTAGAGGCTTTTGCATCTGAACTCTTCATATATATACACACACACACACATATACAATTATATACATATATATAGCCTATATACACTACCGGTCAAAAGTTTAGGGTCGGTAAGATTTTTTATATCAGGATTCTTTGATGAATAGAAAGTTCAAAAGAACAGCTTTTATCTGAAATGGAAAGCTTTTGTTACATTAAACACTACCCTTTAAAAAGTTTGGGGTCAGTGAGAATTTGTATTTTATTTTGGGGGGAAATAAATAAGAAATCAATACTTCTATTCATCAAGGATGCAGTTACATTGATCAAAAGTTACAGTAAAGACATTTATAATGTTAGAAAAGATTCTAATTAAATAAATGCTGTTCTTTGAACTTTCTATTCATCAAAGAATCCTGAAATAAAAATGTAAAAAACTGTTTTCAACATGGATAATAATCATACATGTTTTTGGAGCATAAAATCATCATATTAGAGTGATTTGTGAAGGATCATGTGACACTGAAGACTGGAGTAATGATGCTGAAAATTCAGCTTTTTTCAGAGGAATAAATTACATTTTAATATATATTAACATAAAAAAGTCATTTTAAATTGTCATAATATTTCACAATATTACTGTGTTTTTTGTGTATTTTTTATCAAAAAATTGCAGCCTTGAGTGAGCAGAAGAAGACTTCTTTAAAAACATAAAAAATCTTACCGACCTTAAACTTTTGACCAGTAGTATGTGTAAATATATATATATACACACACACACACACACACACATATATATATATATCACACATATATTAGGGCTGTCAAACGATATAATATGATTAATACACATCCAAAATAAAAGTATGTATATATATACTTTATATTTATATACATATATATGTATAAATATATATGTGTAAAAATACACACACATATATATATATATATATATATATATATATATATATATATATATATATACAATATATATACATATATATATATACATATATATATATATATATATGTGTGTGTGTGTGTGTATATACAGTATATATATATATATATACAGACACACACACATATATATATATATATACACACACACACACACACACACACACACACACACACATACATACATACACACCCATATACACAAACAATAGATTCCTATAAATTGTGTTGATATTTTAATGTTACACGTTGCAACAAAGATTGCAACTCGCTTCAAAATTGAAAGGTGCTTCTAGGCATTTAAGGCACTCCAGCTGCAAGATCACGCATGCAAAATATTCAGGTGGATAGAAAGCATGCTGCTCATGTGCATATTCAGAGGCTCCATGCATAAGTGGAGCTTGAGCTACTATTGTGGCACATCTGGCACAACAAATGCACTAATCTATTTTGATCACAGCATGGCTACTGCCTACAGTCCAAAAACACCCTTATCTGGAAGTGTGAAGGTGTGTTTGCACAAGAACACATTTGCATATGTATTTAGAGGGGTTGAGGGTGAAATATCAACAGCTATTAGCTATTGCACATTGGCTCTTAAAGAGTATATTTTAATCTGAAATGTCTCTTCTTATATAGCAAAACCTCTGCATTATTAGACAGGCTGTGTTTTAGTGTTAGCGTTCATCGTCTGGTCCACAAGCGTTAAATGTCCGGTGTGTTAAACGGCATGACTGCACATGACACCGAGGCTGCAGGGTCAGTTTAAGCCCTCGGCTTCAGATCATATAAAACGGGCCCAATGCACAAGACATTAATCTGTATTTGATGGATTATTTCCCAGCAGGCTTTAAGTCAGATTTAGTGGCAGCCAAGCAATGAAATCAACTGGTGAAATCTGCTGGAGGGTGAAAACATGTTTTATATTATAAAGTCAAATACTGATGTCTGCATGAGAATTATCACAGGTCTTAATGTCCAGAAGATCAAGCACATTAAATAATCTAAACTAGAGAGACTATCAAACATGAACTCCAATGGGTATAAAATAAGACCTGAATATAAGTCACGATAGATTAAAGAATACGGGCCAGCCAATTAATCATCCATTTGAGATTATTGGAGTTAAGGAATAGTTCACTTTTAAAAAACTTTAGCTGATAATTTACTCACCCCATGTCATCCAAGATGTCCATGTCATTCTTTCTTCAGTCGAAAAGAAATTAAGGTTTTTGATGAAAACATTCCAGGATTTTTCTGCATATAATGGACTTCAATGGGAACCAAACGGTTCAAGATCCAAAAGACAGTTTCAGTGCAAACTGTTCAAAGGGCTTTAAACGATTCCAGACGATGAATAAGGGCGAAAGATCGCTCAATAAAAAAAATCAAATAAAACGTTTAAGTTTTATAAGCTCAAATGCTCGCCTTGCTCTGTAAGGGTTACGGTGTGATGCACATTCGTGACTCTCCTTTTCGAACTCGCTCATCAAAATGAACAAATCTTTTCTAGAGTCAACTCGTTCATTTCGTTCGTTGAATGAACCAAATGACACGAAAAAAGATTTGTTTATTTTGATGAAGAAGTTCAAACAGGAGAGTCACGAATGTGCATCACAGAACAGAGCAAGGCGACCATTTGAGCTTATAAAACGTAAACTTTTTTTTTTTTTAAATGAGCGATTGTTTCGCTTGATAAGAACCTTATTTATCGTCTGGATTTGTTTAAAGCCCTTTGAACAGTTTGCACTGAAACTGTCTTTTGGACCTTGAACCGTTTTCCCATTGAAGTCCATTATATGGAGAAAAATTTGGAAAAGATTTGTTCATTTTGATGAACGAGTTCGAAAAGGAGAGTCACGAATGTGCATCACACCCTAACCCTTACAGAGCAAGGCGACCATTTGAGCTTATAAAACTTCAAAAAAAAAAAAAAAAAATTTTATTGAGCGATCGTTTCACGTCTGGAATCGTTTGCACTGAAACTGTCTTTTGAACCTTGAATCGTTTGGTTCCCATTGAAGTCCATTATATGCAGAAAAATCCTGGAATGTTTTCATCAAAAACCTTAATTTATTTTTGACTGAAGAAAGAATGACATGGACATCTTGGATGGCATGGGGGTGAGTAAATTCTCAGCAAAAATTATTTTAAAAGTGAACTACTCCTTTAACAGAAGTAATTATTCTTCTAGTGTCAGTTCTAAGCTTTAGTGACTATCGTATTATAAATGGGCATGCATGCACAAATGCACATGTACAATATGATTGAATGTGACTGAGATTGTATAAAAAGATACAGCATTCAGTGTGCAGTTCACAATTTATTTACTGAATAAATCTGGACAAAACATCAAAATTTGATACATTACAATCAGAGCATCTGAGGCAGATATCCCACCATGCACTCCCCCCTCCCCTTGAAATCATGAGGGGAAAAAATGAATGAAAAAAAGAAAAACATCCTTCAAAATTAGCACCTAATCAGCACCAACTTAGGTAGGCAAGTTCCTTCTACATAACGAGGGAAAAGCACAATGACCAAGGAGAAAAGAAAAAAAAGAAGATGAAAAGCAACTCCAAAGCGCAATTGGAATCCTAGTAAATCTTTTGTTAGATTTTTCAAGAAAAAAAAGAATGGAAAAAACGAACTCCCCTCTTGCTAGGCAGGCTAAAGCATTCAAAGGGCACATGCCATTGACTAGATATAAATCACGATTTCAAGTAACATTGATATACGACGAAACATGTCTACATGTACCCATTCAAAACATGATCATTTCACAGACCTATGCAGGCAGTAGTTAACATGAGGTACTCGAGACGGTGTAGTCGTAGAAATATCGTCTAATATTTATGGAGTTAAATGCAAAAAAATTAAAAAAATGAGTTTGGGGTGCGCGATTACTGGCACTGACGTTAAATCGTAGACCTTCCTACTTGGGACAAACTTTGGTACAAAAAAAGTCCAACCTGTCCTGTGTCAAATGTATCGCCTACAATACTCGTGAAAACTGGCGGTTAAGAAAAACAAAACAAAAAACCCTGCACGTATTTCTTTTTAAATATAGTAGTAGTAGTAACATTATAAATAAAATTAAAAAAAGATACATTTTGCTCCAGCAAAAGAAAAAAACCTAAAAGTTAAATAGATGACACCCGTTCAGAGAGGATCTCCAAGCCTAGGCGAGTCAAGTGCTTGACGTTTTTCTCACGGAAAAGGTTTAGGTATGAGTTAGAGCGAAAAAAGCAGCAATAATAGTAAAAGGAACAGCTTAATGCAACAAATCGTTTCTTAATGCAGCCGTAATGGATCAGAAACAAAACATATGACATGATGTTTGCAGAATTGAAGTGGAGGGCTGTTGAAAAGCGAACAGATTTGCTGATATACTTCAAATAAACTGAGGATCAGATTGGGACGCAACCAAGAAGTAGCATTCGAGGAAAAGATCCAAAACAAAACAAATCGAAGCTGGAAACAGGAGCGGTTTTGCCTGATATTTGTTCCTTGGCTGCGTTGTAATGCATGATTGTAGCTTACTGCGACTCGTACGCCGTGTGAGCACCACGTAAAATGAAAACGGAAATAAACCAAAGAAGTCTTGCTACATTACTCAACGCCATTAGCATTTAGCTTTGTCCAGAGGGTGTTCCCAGCCAGAACCGATCATGTCTCTCCACGGAATGAGAAATAACGATAGACACCACTGTGATGAGTGTATTTCTGATAATCTAAAAGGACGTGGCGTAATGTCTGACGAGCTTGTGCTCAGCTAAAGAACTGTTCTAGTTCTTCTTCCATATTGGCCTCCGGTACCATTTGGTCCAACTCGCGTTCTCCTCTTACCGTGGCTGGCGGCGGCTGGACCGCTGGAGGCCGAGAACCAGGGATGGTCCAGGATCTCTCGGGAGGTGAGGCGTTCTGCCGGTTCTCGTCGCAGGATGCTACGGATGAGGCATCGCGCCTTGGGCGTTCAGCGTCTCGGGGATGCTGAACTGGCCGCGACGGATCTTGCTAAACAGAGAGCTAGGCTCCACGTCGTGGAACGGATAGCGGCCCACCAGAATGGTGTAGAGCATCACGCCTAGGCTCCAAACATCCGCTGCCTTACCCGAATAGCTGCCGTTTGCGTTGAGGATTTCTGGGCTGACGTAGGCCGGGCAGCCGTGTTTGTCCGAGAGAGAGTCGTCACCGCCTTCTAAGAGGTACGTATCCTCCAAACTCTCCAATTTTACAAGGCTCCTGGGAAAGACGATGAAGAATCACATTAAAAACATATTTGTATATATATATATATATATATATATATATAGCATGCTTGTATATATTTAAGAAATATTTTTATGTATATACTGTATATAGATTTATATATAAATTTATATTATATATAAATATAAATATTTTATAAATATAAATATTTTATATATATAAATAAGATTTTTTTCTTAAATATACATGCAAGTGTGTGTATTTATATACATATACAAAATAATTATCCACAGCGCACCCACTTATTTTATGTAAACACAAACTTTTATTATTGGATGCGATTAATCGCGATTAATCGTTTGACAGCCCTAGAAATAAAAACAATGAAGCAAATGTTTGATTGTGTTGTCTTTCGAAGATAGATCGCTCAAAAAGAATAAAAATGTCTATGCAAAATTACCAACTGGTCAAAAACAATTTGATAATTTTTATGCTTGAAAA
>JAQIUQ010004323.1:347500-400000 GCA_030378365.1 Hybognathus amarus
TTCAGAAAATTTGGACAAAACCGCTCAATTCATTTGGATTAGTTTTAAAATCTCTTTATGAACTCTTTGAAGAGTCAACGTGTCAGTTGCGTAGCTGTCAATGGAGGGATAGAAAGCGGTCAGATTACATCAAAAAGATAAAGTGGTGAGCAATGAGAGAATTTTAATTTTTAATAATTTAAAACCCTTCAATATGTTTGTTTCATTAGGAAATACGCCAACTGTGTTTGTCGAATAAATCTAATATACCTTGATATTTACCATGCTACAATCACAGTATGAAAATAATGCGCTTTCCATGCAAGACATCTCCCTTTAAAAACTGTGCATGTTCTGTTTGAATGCAACAACTTCATTAGTGGCTTCTTTACCTGTCCTCGTTCTTAAAGACGAACTTCCTCAGCTTGAGGTCTCTTAGGACCAGGCCGTTGTCGTGGCAGTGCGCCACCGCTGATGCTACCTGATGGAAAAGTCTGGCAGCCTCTTCCTCTCGCAGCTTCTTGCAAGTGCGAACGAAAGAGTGCATGTCGCCATGGCTCCTCTCGAAGAACACGTACGCTCGTGTATCCCCAGAAGAATCTCCACTATCTGGTTAATGTGCTCATTGGTGCCCAGCACAAAGTAAGCAGCCAAGGACTCCTGGTATCGACTGATATCAAACACCTGAAGAGAGAATTTTGAATTCAATTAGTAGTCATCATCGATTTCCCAACATCTGAGGTGGAGTGCAAAGGTATTAGCCCCCCCAAGACAAGCACACTGGTATTGGTATCATCAGATTCAATGCATTATTCTGAAACAAAAGAATGGAAACTCAGGCAGCGCAGAGTCAAAAGGCATTACACCTCTGCTGCATTTCAGAGTCCCCAAAACATACATTGAATTTTAATGTTGCTTAGTAACAGACACCTAAAAGAAAGACAGGCTAAATATAACCCAACTGCAGTGGACATCTGAGGACATTCTCTCATCAGAAGATAAGAGGTTTTCACTAATGGCTCTTTGCCCGTGTCAGCCCATTCAAAGTGTCTTATGTTTCAAAGTCATGTGGACTCGCACGCATGAATGCATGCATGGCTGTATGCAAGCCAGCAAGCATCCACACACACTTTTCAGGGTATTCCCTAATGCTTTTTTCAACAATTTGAAGAATCACAAAAGGAAGGCCATTCATTTGATAATGCATTGGTAATGAATGCAATAAGCCAGATGCATGTAAAGCTTATGTCCCTATCAATAGCTGATGCAATTGCATGAGTGTGCCATTACAAAATAACATGCATAAGTGTGTTTCTTACCTTGCACACGAGCTCTTCCCCACTGTGCAGGTGGGTGGCTCTGAAGACGTGGTCTCCCTCAATGGGCTCCAACAAAAGGTAATTTCCAATGCAAGAAATGCAGTGAGAGGAGTCAGGGGTCTCAGGGGGGCTGGGAGATCCTAAATTGGGACTAAAACTCTGGCTGGATTCTGTAGTCCTTAGACAAGATAGCTCCTCGAAGTCGTGTGCTTTATACCTCGATCTCCCATAACGCGAAATGTTAATGGGACTGGATCTCTGTATGTTCATGAGTATAGGAGGAGGTTCGTACCGGATCAGGAGGGTTTAGACGGTCTCAAAGGGGAGGTGGAAGTGAATGACAGACGTCCTCTATTTAACACTGGGCATGAAGGCAGCGGCGATTCCCCTTGACTTTAATGCTCACACTGATTACCGTATGCATGTGCGTTAATTGCAATGACAATGTGTCGTCATTTGAGCACAAATGCAATGACGTGCATGCACGAATTGTGACCTCTATGACCACTGTGCACTCAAAGAAAAGCACGGTTTCGTGATTAGAGCTAGAAATGAATGTATCGGCGCGGTGTAATGTAAAGGTTGTGACGTCACGGTCGATGCAGTGCAGCAGGTAAAGAATAGATATTTTTGGCAAAAAGTGCCAGCGGTGTTCAGATATCCTGAGAGGACGCTCCGTGTGCTTTCAAGCGGGCCTCCACGCGAATCATGTCCATGCATCTACCAAATATGGCTAGGAAAAATTTCCTCCAGGTCGCGAGCCGCCTTTTGTTACGCCTGGGAAGTGGATGTCCTTCTCCTCGCGAGCAACTAAACTCCGACGATCTCCGGCGGATGGATCTGATTTGGAAAAAGGCGAAAAGGGACAGGCCGACGCTCTCCCGGGCCTATCCCTTGTTTTAGCAACAAGACACCACCTTCTTCATCATCATCTTACTTACGTGGCTGGGAATCTAGTCTATTGAAGGCGCGGGTCAGCTGCACACACGAGCTGACTGACTGACTGACTGCGCTCGCGGGACTGACTGGAGCTCTCCACGCGCACGACCAGCCCCCCTGACGTCACGCCCAAAACGCTCTCCCATTGGCCGCTCGCTTGATGCTGACACATCCACAGTGTGCAAGCAAACCATCCATGCAGTCATGTGAGATAATTGTTGTCCTCTGGATTTAATTGAAGCACCCTAAATTATCCGACTATATGGTGAATTCTAGGAGGAGGAGGGGAGGAGATGGTTAAATGTCAACGTTAAAGGGACTTTGATGTCAGTTGGTTTGTGCAATGAAGCAAAAATTACATCAAACCCGGATTTATAATTAAGCATAGGACAGTATATATTCTGTCATAATTTTCTTTTGAGGATTTGTCTTGCGCGTTTTATAAACCCTGAGATAAATGTCAGCTATCTTTTAAACGTATCACATTTTACACGCAATCTCTTTTTTGTAATATTAGTCAAGTCACGTTTTGTTTTTTTAAATCAAATACACACACGTATATTGTTTATATAGGCCTACAATTATATATAGGCCTATATGCAAATATAATTGAATAAAAAGATTCATCATAATCAAAAATGTATCGCAAAGACCTCAACAACAAATGTTGTTGTACCCTGCAATTTCAGGACCATGAAGTCATATTTAGATATGACTCATATATCTGCCACATTATTTCACAAGAACTCATACATCATACTTGTTCATTTGGTGTGACATTGATAAAGTGATGTAAGTTTTACCACAACGATCTGAGAGTTTGACTGATGAGTGACAAAAACTCAATGCTGTCTGTTATGTCTGTGTATAATTAGTTCCAGTTGTATCATGTCTTGTTAGTTTTGTTGCTCAATGTTATATGATTTGTACGAGTTGGTGTTGAATTTCAAAACTGATTACATTGAGGAATCAAGGGGATTTTTTTATTTTTGTGTGTTTGTTTTGGATGAATGGCATTGTTGAGCCTCCCACTGGTACATTCACACTGTGTTTATTGTGTGTAACAGTGAATGGTGGGTAGACTGACATATTTATGTACCCCACAGTTGAAATGTTATACAGTTCATCTAAAATAAAAGCTGTTGTATTTGACTCACTTTCATGTTGTTTCAAACCCACATGGATTTAAGGGAAAAAAACATGGAATCCAGGAGCTGACAAGCTCTAAAAGGACAAAAAAAGCAACATAAAAGTCCATACAACTTATGGGTTTCATGTCTTCTAAAGCCATACACTAGATTTGTGTGAGGAATAAACGAAGCAATTGTTCACTGAAAATCTTAAAAAGCATTCGAACTAAATTGCAGGTTACTTTTACAGTGTTGGACACAAGAAAGGAACTCACAGTGGTTTTTAAAGACATGAGGTAGTAAGTAGCCTAAATGATGACTGGATTTTCATTATTAGGTGCACTATACCTTTAAGACATTATCTGATGTATTTTTTAATGTTAAACATATACAACTATGTCTTTGTAGGGATGTTTTACATACTGTGTGTGAGCGGCCCAATGCCAAAGTCACGATTCTTCTGTTTTGTTCATCTGAGAATGTGACTTCCCCCATTGCATTCCCGAGCTCCCGCTTTCCCAAAGTGGAGTATAGGGGGGTGGAAGGTGAGTGAATACAGGATTGAGCAATTCTCCATTGTGGAATGCAGGGCGTCATATGGAATGCACACAGCTGGATGAGAAACACAGACAGAACTGTTCATTCCAAACAGATTCCACCCCCTGACATAACACTGCAAAGGGGGAGCCGATAGCGTTTCTCCTGCAGTTCATGGCCTTGGTGTGCCCACGCTTCATGAGATTGTCACATAAACAACCCCTTTCTTCCAGAATCATGCACTACAGCTGGGTGAACGTGATTTTACCAAGTACAACATGTAACAACATTCCAATCAACCAATCAGATTTGAGGGACAAGTTTACCGTTTATGTCAATTTAAGCTTACAACCATATGGGGTGAGATTTGTTGCATTATTGCAAATAAATAGATTATGATCCACAAATAAATGTAAGAGATTGACAAAAACATTTCAAATTCACAAATAAATAGATTAAGATCCACAAATAAATATAAATTAGGGCTGTCAAACGATTAATCGCATCCAAAATAAAAGTGTTTGCATAATATATGTGGGTGCAATGTGTATAATTATTTTATATATATATATAAATACACACACACATGCTTGTATATATTTAAGGAATATTTTCATGTATATACTGTATATAGTTATATAAAATTTATATTATATATAAATATAAATATTTTATATATATAAATATATTTTTTTCTTAAATATACATGCATGTGTTTGTATTTATATATATATAGGCCTATACAAAATAATTATACATAGTGCACCCACATATATTATGTAAACACAAACTTTTATTTGGGATGCGATTAATCATTTGACAGCCCTAATTTTTTTTATATAATTATAAAACACCAATAAATAAAATGAGATTTGCAAATAAAAAAAATATATATTTTTAAAAAGTTTTTTATGCCACAGAACACAACTCTGCCTATCATTTATTTGTGAATCGGTTCCTGTGCATTTATAAATCCCCTCACGCATTTGTATACTTTGAAACAACTAGCGTTGATAACGGCAGATAACGGCCACATTGAGCTGACCAATCGTAGCACGTTCTCGCTGACAACCAATCACGTTTGGTTGTATCTAGTGCTGCACGATTAATCATATCGCAATTGTAATGATCGTAATTAATCACAAGCAAACGATCGCTCATTTAATAAATAAATAACAAAGTTTAAGTTTTATAAGCTCAAATGCTCGCCTTGCTCTGTTCTGTGACGCACGTTTGTGACTCTCCTGTTCGAACTCGTTCATCAAAATAAACTGAATCTTTTCCGAGTCATTTGGTTCATTCAACGAATGAAACAAACGAATTGACTCAGAAAGATTTGTTCATTTGATAACGAGTTCGAACCACTCAGAGTATAACGTCTCGACGGGTTTCCATATCTTCCATGCAAATTATGGTAGTTGTGATTATATATATATATATATATATATATATATATATATATATATATATATATATATATATATATATATACATATATATATGAAGAGTTCAGTTGCATATGGCCTCTAAATGCCATTTAAAATTTTCTTCTAAAATGACCATTTTTATCAAGCAAGTTCAGTAATTTCACTTAAATGACAATTAATAGGTAATCTTCATTGCCATTTATGTGAAATTACTGAACTTAAATATACAAGCTTGATAAAAATGATCATTTCAGAAGAAAATTTCAAATGGCACTTAGAGGCTTTTGCATCTGAACTCTTCAAATACACAGTAAATAAAATAAATTTAGACCACTTAACTTTTTTAACTATAAAAAAACATTTCTGGAACAAATCACCTACCCTGACTTTAACATCCATGGTATTTTTCCATTTCATTCCACTATCTTTATAGTTGAAAAAGGTTCATTGTTCTTCACACAAAGAACCCTAAATAGTTCTTCTGTGGCATCACTGTGAAAACCCCATTTTGGAACATCTATTTTTTAAGGGTGAACTGAAAAAATAGCTCTTCATGCTCTTATAAACTCCTAAAACGTATTGACTATTTCAAACTCAAAGTGGGTCAGGATTTCCCAGGCTGGGTTTAAATTCTTCCCAAAGATTGGGTTCAAAATGACTCCATTTCACCCTCTCTGATGGACCCAAATACAATGCATGGAGACTGTGGAGATATAGTCTCATATTTAGGTCAAACCACTTTGTGTCACACAGAGAAAAACAACCACACTGAATGTGTGAGTAAAAATGGGATTATCTTCACCAAAGTACCTCATTTTCAATATAGACTCATTCTCTCTTCTGTGCAGTTGTCTCTGCTAAAGTGTGCTAAATCGGGAAACTTCAAAGTGGGAACAGCGGCGGCTGCATGAGAGTAAAGATGATCACTCCTGGAAGTTTCCAAAGGTCAGTGACTGTGTGGATGGCTAAAATCTTAATTAACCCCCTACAGCAATGGCACTCACGCCTGTCAGCCACACCGCCCATGAGAAAATGAAGCAATTTTGCTGCCGGGAAATGTCTCTATCTCTGTATTTTAAGCCTCACGGTGGGTGAGGTGCAGAAACCTGCTTTGGGAAACTATAGAAACATACAGAACTACTCCATCCATTTAGCTGCAATATCAGGGTGTAAAACATGTATAGTTTAACGGTTTATTCTACCTTTTTAAACAGATGCCCTTTAAGACTACACATTTTAGATTGATTTAGAAAAAGGCTTCACTGCAAACTTTGCTAAAACCTAAACTAAAATGAAAATGCAAGAAAGGCGAATTCGAAAATGTTATAAGATGAGAGGGAGTAAATAATGGCAGATTATGTTATTTTTAGGTAAACTATTAAAAATGGTAAAAAAGATTTTTGAAAAGTTTATAAAGGCTTCACTGCAACCCAACGAAACTTAATGTGACATACCGTGGCTGGATAACTTCAGTCCAATCCTCCGGCTCCGTAGATCCAGGGAAAATGTTCAAACTCAAGCTTTTTGGCTTCCGCTGCCGGGAGAAAAAAAAAACCATATAGCTTAATTTGAATTGAAAAGGGTGACTCAGATTCCAGACACGCAGGATGAATAACAACACAAAAAAAGTCCAACAAACAAAAACATGAAAGAACTGATCCCTAGGCATCAGAGTGGACCAACAGCACTGCCAAAATACATTTGTAATATTTTATAATACATATGGTTATTAATGAATGAAGGCGGCCAACTGACACTCTGTTATTTTGTAGCAGTATGAACGGCCCAAAGAGTGAAAATATGTGCAGAAAGGACATAAATAAATGACAGGCAGAGAAGCTTTAATACATTATGTAGAATCTTGCTGAAAGCTTGAGGAACGGCATAAAAATGCATGCTGGGAGGAAGGTCTCATTGTAGAGCTGTGATCTTCTGAAAAACCCTGAACAAGTCCAGGAGGCAATATAAGCTCAAAACAGATTCGGAGAAAGAGCCCAAAGGAGTCCTCTGACCAGAGCGGATTTACTGTATCAAGCGCACAAGTTTAATTCAAAGCATTTTGCATCGGTTGTAGATACTGCTAACACAGATGCTATGGCAACACGATTCAACCCTCATGAGAAAATAGAAAAAGCATGTCTGTATATATAACTCACATGAAATACACCATTTAAAAGCATATAGAGGAATGCCTTGCATCCCTTTGGTGATAATGACCAGAACTGTTGTTTCTGGACTTACAATCAACATAAAACACATTCGCCATATTTTACTACCATATTGTGATGTATGTGATGAAATATACGGGTGAGATTGATGGATGGATGGATATGTATGTATGTATGTATGTATTGACATAGGATGGATATGTATCGTAGATGTGTGTGTGTGTGTGTGTGTGTGTGTGTGTGTGTGTGTGTGTGTGTGTGTGTGTGTGTGTGTGTGTGTGTGTGTGTGTGTGTGTGTGTGTGTGTGTGTGTGTGTGTGTGTGTGTGATGTGTGTGTGTGTGTGTGTGTGTGTGTGTGTGTGTGATGGATGGATGAATATGTATGTATGTATGTGTGGGTGGATGAATCAGTGGATGGATGGATATGTGTGTATGTGTGGGTGGATGAATGGATATGTATGTATGTGTGGGTGGATGAATGGATGGATATGTATGATGTGTGTGCGAATGTGATGTGATGTGTGTGGATGGATGGATGGATGGATGTGTATGTATGTGTGGGTGGATGAATGGATGGATGGATGGATGGATGGATGGATGGATGTGCATGTATGCACAAATGAGATGAATGGATATGTATGTATGTGTGGGTGGATGAATGGATGGATATGTGTGTGTGTGGATGGATGATGGATGTATGTGATGGGTGGATGGATATGCATGTATGCACGAATAGATGGATGGATATGTATGTGTGTGTGTGTGTGTGTGTGTGTGTGTGTGTGTGTGGGTGGATGGATGGATGGATGGATGTGATGTGATGGATGGATGGATATGTATGTATGTGTGGGTGGATGGATGGATGGATGGATGGATGGATGGATGGATGGATGGATGGATGGATGGATGGATGGATGGATGGATGGATGGATATGTGTGTATGTGTGGGTGGATGGATGGATGGATGGATGGATGGATGGATGGATGGATGGATGGATGGATATGTATGTATGTGTGGGTGGATGGATGGATGGATGGATGGATGGATGGATGGATATGCATGTATGCACGAATAGATGAATGGATATGTATGTATGTGTGGGTGGATGAATGGATGGATGGATATGTGTGTGTGTGGGGGGGGGTGGATGGATATGTATGTATGCATGGATGGATGGATGGATGGATGGATAGATGGATATGTATGTGTGTGTGGGTGGATGGATGGATGAGATATGTATGTATGTATTCATGTATGGATGGATAGATGGATGGATTGATGGATATTTATGTATGATTGTATTCATGGATGGATGGTGGGTGGATGGATGGATGGATGGATATGTATGAGTGTGTGTGCTGTGTGGGTTGATGGATGGATACAGTATGTATGTATGTATGTATTCATTGACGGATGGATGGTGGGTGGGTGCATGGATGGATGGATGGATATGTATGTGTGTGTGGGTGGATGGATGGATGGATGTATGGAAGGATTTGTATGTATGTATGGATGGATGTACAGTATGTATGTATTTATGGATGGATATGTATGTATGTGTGTATGTATTCATTGATGAATGGATGGATGGATATGTATGTGTGTGTGGGTGGATGGATGTATGTATGGACGGATTTGGATGCATGTATGGATGGCTGTATGTATGGAAGGATTTGTATGTATGGAGGTATGGATGTATGGATGGATGGATGGATCATTTCAATTTATGTTCCTGTGGGATGTGACCAATTCAAAGCAACTCATTCAGAGTTCGTTCTTCACATCAGAATTCTTCCCCAACCCTTGATCATCCACTGTCATTTTACAGTACAAGAATGTCTTCATCAAACTCCCTGTAAAACGAAGTCATCCTATGTGTAAATCAGTCGAGCTGTGACCTGTTACTATCCGCCAGACAGACGGTGCGGGAAAACACAAACACAAATCTCTTTGACTCTTGCTTTTGAAGCCTGGCAGTCGAGACATTTACTCAGCCAGTGCAGGTGGCAGACAGACCATCTGAATCACAGCGATCTGACATTGATCGTGCAAGGGCAGAAGGTTCAAAGAAACCAGCCTCACAAATATCAACCGCTTTACAAATGTATCCGAGTAGAGGTGCGCTCCTCTTTGTGATTCCGCAAAGCATCTATATTTGTTTCTTGGTAATCCACAGAGAGAAGTTTTAAACCAAAATGATCAAATGAAATATTTAGCAGTAAACTGTAAATTGTTCATTTTAACAACTTTACAACCTTCAACTTGCATGAAAACAGTCATAAAATACTGATGACTCATCTTGAACTCATCGGTACGGAGCCCCTAATGGGACATGGTGATGGAAAAAATATGAGACGGGTGTGAAAAGAAAATGCAAAAGAACACAGAGAAACTGTGTTCTGTGTTTTGACAGGGAATGCAAAGTTTAAAAAAAAGGAAAAATACATTTTGCAAGAGAATGCAAAATTTCTTGGGGAACGCAAACATTTTGCAGGCGAACGCAAACTTTCTAGGGGAAATGCAAATGTTTTGAAAGAGAATGCAATAGCATATTAAAGGGCGGGTTTACTGCGATTTCACTTTCATTTTAAATAGTGTGTAATGTTGCTGTTGGTGCATGAACAGTATCTGCAAAGTTGCAGCGCTGAAAGTTCAGTGTAAGCAGAGATATCGTCTTTTAAAAATCAGGAAGTATAATTGCCTACAAAAACGACTCGATTGGGACTACAGCTGGGTTATGGTACGTCACTAACCTACACATTTGCATCAACCACTCCCTCAGAATACACAGAAAATGGCATGCGTAATGTGCATTTTTCTGAGGCACGTCGACTCGTCGAGTGTGTTGTTCACGCAGCTGTCAGGTCTTCTGTGTTCGGGCTTCCCATGGACGCTATTCTTCCTCAACAATGGATACAATTTATGTTTGATTATGTTCCTGAAAATGACGATCATAATCTAGCAAGTTCAACACCGGATTCAACAAGAAACTGTCTCTAAAACATGAAGCAGTTCCGACTTTAAAACCAGAGGCAGCAGTTGTTGGGCCACAACCTGTAAGTAGGCTAAGACTTAATCATTTTAAATGTATTTGCACGTATAATTCCAGACGTAGCCTTGTGTTTTATTTTTTTTTCAAATGCCAGCGCTGGCTTTAGCCACTACTAGTTAGACCATGCTATTTTGTGTGTCTACGACAAACGTGTAAAAACATTATGGACCTGAATTTTCTATAAGTACTAATGTTTTGAACATAGTTTTCATGTATATATGCTTTATGACCTTATTTTCGATTTGATCAAGAACGTAAACATGCCAACGTTGTTTGAGTATAACATTAGTAGCCAGTCAGTTGCTATCGTTGCCAGTCAGATGCTATTGTGTAAAACAAACGTGTATAAAGTTAAAAAATGTAGTAAATTATCATTCAGAAACGTTTATTAAGAGCCGTGTGTGGTGAGGTTCTGTTTGACTCTCTTCATCACGGCTTTCTCGGTCTCGATTATGCCTCAAACTGATACTGCAGTTCGACACATATTTACATCTGGACCGGAGCTCATGCCATTTCACCCGTAAAGGTAATAGGCGTTAATCTTCCGGACAACGTGAGCGACAGTTTAGCCAATCACAACCCACCGGCCCAAACTAACCAATCTGAGCTGTTTTCATAGACTCAGGAAGTGAACCGCTCGTTCAGGGGACAGAGGAGAGCGCGGCTGACAATAAAGGTGAAGTTTATGAAAAATAAGACTTTTAAAAAAAGAAAAACCATGAAAACATGTTATATTGCACCCCATAAACACAATCATGCAAAGAAAAAAAGCAGTCAACCCCCCCTTTAACATATCACATTTTGACTACTGTTTCTTATGAGAAATAAAAATAGACACAAATGAATCAATTGTTGTCACACACTATAGAGCTATAAAATGAATGTGAACATTTAGTCTTAAAGGATTAGTTCACGTTTGAAAAAAACTTTTGCTGATAATTTACTCACCCCATGTCATCCAAGATGTCCATGTCTTTCTTTCTTCAGTCAAAATGAAATTAAGGTTTTTGATGAAAACATTCCAGGATTTTTCTCCATATAATGGACTTCAGTGGGAACCAAACAGTCCAAAAGACAGTTTCAGTGCAAACTGCAAACTTTTCAAAGGGATTTAAATGATTCCAGACAATGAATAAGGGTCTAATCAAGCGAAACGATCGCTCATTTAAAAAAAAAAAAAAAAAAGTTTACGTTTTATAAGCTCAAATGGTCGCCTTGCTCTGCGATGCACGTTCGTGATGCTCCTGTTCCAGCTCGTTCATCAAAATCAACGAATCTTGTTCCGAGTCAATTCGTGCGTTTAGTTCGTTGAAAAAGATTTGTTCATTTTGATGAACGAGTTTGAACAGGAGAGTCACGAATGCGTTTGGTTCCAACTGAAGTCCATTATATGGATTATGTTTTCATCAAAAACCTTAATTTCTTTTCAACTGACAAAAGAATGACATGGACATCTTGGATGACATGGGGTGAGTAAATTATCAGCTAATCCTTTAAAAAATATGTGATGTCTATGAGATTTGTATGAAGCAAAAGTCTCTATTTCAACTATTTTTGCTATCTAACTCTCAAAACTGTTTCTGGCTGGAATTTTGCATGTTTTCCCACCAAAACAACTTCCAGTAACGACAACCTAATTTCTGTCAAAGGGAAACTATTATAAAAGATCTCATTTGTGATTTTTCATTCCACACGCAGCATGTTGCAAAAAGCCTTATGATAATGTCATCGCATCGCATCATTATGGCGGAAACCTAATCAATTTTTCTAGCTTGCTATGGCGACTGCGAGAAAATCCCTGGCTGGTGAGCTCACTAGTGCTTCAGTCCTGATGGATTGAGACGAGGCCAAGCTTTAGCGCTTAACCACCATCAGCGACGACTCCAACGGAAGACTTTCACTTGGATGAAGGGTCAATGATAATCGCAGCTGACGCTAACAAGAACCGTTTTATCCAAGAGCCCAATACAATCAAAACAGGCCTGTGGCATGTGCTCCTGCCAGTTAACCATGTTGAGGCTAAATTACAGTAATGCTACCATAATTATGATTAGAAGAGCATGTCTCCAGCATAACTAGCTGCAATTTTCATGCCTTGAAGAAATGTGGTGGTTTAGAGTGGAAAACGCACGCTTGCTAGCCTGGAGCATGTGTTTAATTAACCTTGCACCTAATACAAATCAAATCATTTAAAGCACAAATGCTTAAACTTTATTAATTCTGTTAGACAACTATCTATGGACTGCCACTTTCAAGGCCCTGGAGTGTCAATTAATACAACAGGCCTGCGTTATCGAAGTCGTGTGTGATCTTGTAAGAAAGTTCTCTGTGGTTTATCTTTCAAGAAGACCAATTAGTTGGAAGGTAAGATGCTCACCACTGAATACCTATGAGAGGCGAAAGACATTTAGAAACGGTTGATTAAGCAAGATAAGATTTTGCATAGTAATGAATGACATTTCACTGCGGGAAAATGTAAAGTCAGCACCTTTAGAAGTACTTTGTCATTAAAAAGGCAGTCAGTGCAGTTTGGCGTGAGATTGCAAAAAGTAGATTTATTCTTCCTCAGATAGTAATTTAACTATGGATACAAGATGATTAAATATGTTACTGATGCTTGAGACATGAGAGAAACTAAGTCTTATAACTGGTTTCTAAAATAGCAACATTGCCACTTTGAAATTGATGATCGTGAGAATATTTTTTATATAAATGTGCCATATTATTTAATTTTCTCTTTATCTGACTTATTATTTATCACTCACCAGCATAAATCTGTACTCCATGCCAATTAAAATATGTACTTTTGAAAGAAATGTCAAAAAGGTTACTGATAAAAATACTCTTGTAGCTAGTCATCTTGAAGGCCCTCTTTCCATGTGTTAACATGAGATGTAAAACAATATATATTTTTACTGAAATTGCTAAAATTGTACAAAAATAAATACATTTTGAAATAAATGCTGTACTTTTGGGCTTTTTATTCAAAGAATCCTGAAAGAAATGTATCACAATTTCCACCAGAATATTAAACAGCATTAGCAATTAGCAAATGTTTGGAACATCGAAAATAATCAGAAATGTTTCTTGTTTTTTGTGGGAGCCATTTTAGTACAGTGAACTCATTAGCCCTATTCGTATCAAGATTAGAATATTACCTGGGGACCACATGTGAATTTGAAATTACCCACCCACATCTGAATTTCGTGTGGCGCATTTGCACGGGATAAGCGAAGCCTGTGATTTTACTCAAATTTACTGACTTATCTCCCGGATATGTCATTAGGCTATAGCTTTGAAATGTCTTGTCGTTATTATGTCTAGCTGTATATAATAAACAGAAGAACTCTCCTTACCGTATGCTGCTAAACATGTCATTCATCTCATCTCCATCTAATCGTTCTTTTTGTTTTTGCTCTTATGGTTTTCAGCTTACTCTTTCTGCAAATTGTATAGTTGTACTAGCGATATGCTGTAGGCTACTAGCGATATGCCCGCACCCAAAATACTATCAAAACACTCCAACTCAGCCTCTATTCTCCGTGAAAGATGGATAAAAAGGCACAGATGAAACAAAAACCTTGAAAAAATGATATACGATCCGGCCAAATCACAGAGATGTCGATTCGCACGGGACTAATATTATCACAGGACCTCGGTGTTCGGCGAAATATAGTAGGTAATTTGCGGGGGAATTATTACTTTACAAATTACAGACATGGCCGATTCGCACGGGATTAAGATCACAGACAAACTCCGCAATTATTACAAATTACTACAGGTCACCAGATAATACTAATCCCGTGCGAATAGGGCTATTGCCATGTTCAAGAAACCAATTTGAAATGATTCGAGCTTTGTGACATGGTGCATTATCCTGCTGGAAGTAGCCATCAGAGGATGGGGAAATGGTGGCCATAAAGGGATGAACAATGCTCAGGTGGGCCGTGACATTTAAACGATGCCCAATTGGCACTAAGGGGCCTAAAGTGTGCCAAGAAAACATCCCCCACACCATTACACCACCACCACCAGCCTGCACAGTGGTAACAAGGCATGATGGATCCATGTTCTCATTCTGTTTACGCCAAATTATACCATCTGAATGTCTCAGAAATCGAGACTCATCAGATCAGGCAACATTTTTCCAGTCTTCAACTGTCCAATTTTGGTGAGCTCTTGCAAATTGTAGCCTCTTTTTACTATTTGTAGTGCAGGCTGGTGGTGGTGGTGGTGTAATGGTTGGTCGATGTTCTTGGCACACTTTAGGCCCCTTAGTGCCAATTCGGCATCGTTTAATGTTACGGCCTACCTGAGCATTGTTTCCGACCATGTCCATCCCTTTGGCCACCATGTCCCCATCCTCTGATGGCCACTTCCAGCAGGATAATGCACCATGTCACAAAGCTTGAATCATTTCAAATTGGTTTCTTGAACATGACACTGAGTTCACTGTACTAAAATGGCCCCACAGTCACCAGATCTCAACCCTATAGAGCATCTTTGGGATGTGGTGGAACGGGAGCTTCGTGCCCTGGATGTACATCCCACAAATCTCCATCAACTGCAAGATGCTATCCTATCAATATGGGCCAACATTTCTAAAGAATGCTTTCAGCACCTTGTTGAATCAATGCTACGTAGAATTAAGGCAGTTCTGAAGGTGAAAGGGGGTCAAACACAGTATTAGTATGGTGTTCCTAATAATCCTTTAGGTGAGTGTATCTATCGATCTATTTTTATGTTTCAAATTAGCATTGTTTTCAGTGGCTGCTGCATACATGTGTGATATGCTAAATATTGTTTTATCATCACCACTATAATTTTCTGTTCGACTATTGTTTCAATTCAATAGATGGCCTAATAAATACGTCTGAAAATAGTGACACAAAGTTACTTTTACATTCCTGTAACATTTTCCGCATGCAGCCCTCAAGAACCAGTGATTAATACTAGCATCGGATCAGAGGTTTGATAGCAAAACATTTCTCAAAGGTGCTTTAAATTGTCCCAAATAACATCTGTTTGGAATTTGAAGTGAAAGGAGTTCAGTTTGTTTCCTTCTGTTCTCAGAAGGCCTTTGATGTGCCTACCAATGCGATTGTCATCCCATAGGAATTTTCCCTTTCCTCTGCCAGCAGTGGAAACAACATACCATCTCCTCTCGTCGGACGAAACTCGCATATAAACGGCACATTCCACGGACATCACACCTGTTTATGTTCTGCCAAAGGCAAATGCACCGCTGTCAAAATACAACAGCGCTGTGATCTCCTGACACCATAAGGACGGGGTCAAAGATATAGGAAAGATGAGACCAGATGGGACCGCCAATAAAGCAAAAGAAAGCCTAAGATGTGTTTTCTTCATATTACAGCCACAGCATGTTCTACTATTGTGCATGCGAAGATATTGAACCGCCATAGTGGAAATCACATTAGACTTCTGAGGGCATTCGCTGTTATTACTTTGATATGGTTGTTGTCGCCGCAAGTGAATAAAGCAAATGGATTCCAATAACATTCGAACTCAATGCGCCATTCCTTACAGGCGGGGCCCGAACTGAATCAAGCTATATACGGGGGCGATAAATGAATGAACAGATGAGAAGTTCACCAGTATGAGCTCGGCGGACACAAAACACAGCATATGCCAAGTTTCTGTGGCCAGGATAAACAAGAAAACACAACAACAGCAAAACAAACACAAAAAGCAATAAAGGGCAATGAAATACTGATGCAGTAAATATACAAATTTGTTATTTTGCCGTGCAAAAGGAACATTTGCATTGATTTTGTTTGGGAGCAACTATAGTGCTGACACGCACAAGAACCGCCGGCCGCAGAGGCTTTGATTGTCTCCGTGGAGAATTGCCATCCTTAACTATTGGTCTCATTCCATTGAAATAGTACTGCCAACATAATTATCATGCCTCTGTAATAAATAACAAAAACAATGGCTATGGCAGCGTAATGACTGAGACAGCATAACTGTGCCTTCTGAAATATAGTGACTAATCGCAGGAGAATCTATCAGGAGATCAGAATGAGTGTTAACTGCCTTCCTTACTTTACAAATGTGCAAATCTTTTTTATTTGAAATGGAAATTGGTTTGCAAAGCCCAACAGTGTTCTGCATGTAAAATGTAATAGACCATAAAAAATAAAAATAAATACAAATGTTTTAGCTCATTCTTACTCTTAAATTAATTTTCCTTACACACATATATATATATAAATATATATATATATAAATATATATATATATATAAATAAATATATATAATAAATATACATATGTATATATAAATATATATACATATATATATATATATAAATATATGTATAAATACATATGTATATATATATGTATATGTGTGTATATATGCAAATATGTGTGTATATATAAATACATATATATATGTACATATATATATAAGTATGTATGTATATGTATGCATGTATCTATAGTGTAGAATATATTTTCATGGCATGTGTGTAACTACACACCAGGATTACTTTAACAGGTCCATGTAATACATAATCCTGTAAAAAAAATCGGTAAATTACTGGCAGCTGTGGTTGCCAGCATCATACTGTAAAAATACGGTGTGTAACTGTTTTTGAAATTAACAGGTAAATACTGTTTTGTCAGCTACAGCTATATGCTGTTAATTTACTGTTATATACTGTAATTTAACAGCATATAGCTGTAGCTGACAAAACGGTATTTAGCTGTAACTGTAACGCACCATATTTCAACAGTATGATGCTGGTAACCACAGCTGCCAGTAGTTTACCATTTTTTTTACAGGATTCACTGTAAAAATAATCCTGTAAAAAAACGGTAAACTACTGGCAGCTGTGGTTGCCAGCATCATACCGTAAAAATACGGTGTGTAACCGTTTTTGAAATTAACAGGTAAATACCGTTTTGTCAGCTACAGCTATATGCTGTTAATTTACTGTTATATACTGTAATTTAACAGCATATAGCTGTAGCTGACAAAACGGTACTTAGCTGTAACGTTAATGCACCATATTTTTACGGTATAATGCTGGTAAACACAGCTGCCAGTAGTTTACCGTTTTTTTAAAGGATTCACTGTAAAAAATAATCCTGTAAAAAAACGGTAAACTATGCAGCTGTGGTTGCCAGCATCATACTGTAAAAATACGGTGTGTTACTGTTTTTGAAATTAATCAGCTAAATACTGTATTGTCAGCTACAGTATAAAACTTTAATTTAACAGCTATATGCTCTAAGACAAAAACAGTAACATATTGCATAGTTACGGTATGATGCTGGCAACCACAGCTGCTAGTAGTTTACCGTTTTATACAGGATTGTTTTTTATATTATTACATGCAAATAATTCAGATTTTATACTTACTCAGAGGCTGCATTTATTTGATCAGCAAAAAACGGTAGCTATACTTTTGTGGAATATCATTACAATTTATAAGAGCTATTTTTATAACCATATAAAACATTGATGAGACAGGACAAAGAACTGAACAAAACAGGAAGTAAATATATCAGACTAAACGAGGGAACTAATGAGATAATTAAAGAACACCAGGTGAACAGAATGAAACATATATGGGAATATGAATGACACCGACTAGGAAACTAGGTCACAGAAAAACAGAACTAAAACACACTGAACAGAACATAAGCCTGGCAGATGCTCCAGTCTTCGGTGTCACATGATCCTTCAGAAATCATTCTACTATGATGATATGATGCTAAACAAACATATTATCAGTGCTAAAACAATGAATTCTCCCTGCTTAATATTGTCGAAGAAACCATGAGAGACTACCATTCAAAGGTTTTGGGTAAGAAATAAAAATAAAAAGAGATTTCATGAAAACATTGGGCGAGAGGAGCATCCATGCACAAGTGAGAGAGGAGACGTTGTTCCAGAGGTCCCTGCACAGGATCTGAGCTCTTCATCAATGACTGTGAGTCATCCAGCCTGTGGCCTGCCTTCATTCTCATTCAGAACAAGATGCCAAGAAGCCCATTCTGAAATATGACTCCCCGGAGAACCTACCGTACTGTACGATTGGACGAAACTACACTGATTGTTTCTGCAGCATGAGTGGGTGAAATTACAGCCCTGGTCACAAAATGTTCTTAGACTTTCAGTTCATGCAGTCCAATGTTAAGGCTATTGCATTTAGTGTAATCTTTGAGCAGGGCCGGATTAAAAATACAGAGGGTCCTGGGCACTGATGTCTTGTAGGCCCTCCCAAATGTTGTTTGTCCATGGACATTTTAATTTGGCATTAACTGTTTGACTGACTTAAAAGGAACTTTGTTGTACTATTCTGGAGTAAAAGTTCGTAAATGATCTGTGTTTGCCATAGGATTTTGTAAAACTATGTTGGGTGGACCCTCTCTAGGGGGGGTTGGGGGGGCATGCTCCCCCGCAAGAAAATGTTGTACACTCCAAAAACTATATGTTGGCTTTATTGATTAATTTTAATTTGTCAACATGTTCCACATAACTGGATTACGTTAAACAAACATAATTTGTTCATGTAACTTCAACATAATAGAATTATGTCATTTTAAATTACCCAATTTAAGTAGTCTCAACGTGAATTTTTAAAGGCTTCCTGACATGATTCAAAGGCATTTTATTATATTCATTTATCCATTTATATTTCCTTTGATTCAGTGACATTTAATTAAATTGATAGACTTTAGCTAGCTATTTGCTAGCAGAAGCACATATTAGCATCTTGAATGCTAAGATTTACATGCTCCTTCATTCAAAGCAATTGAAAATAATGAAATCAGTCGACAGCCAAACAAAATGCTCCACTCTTCTCCACAATGGTAACCCACTGTAATTTAAATGGTTTAATAATTCCAATATAATTTAACATTAAACACTATTACACACTATCAAGTCTTCCCCTTTTCTAAATTTCTCAAAAAAAAAACATAAAATAACACTTAATTTTAACATTTATTCTCTCTTAATTCAACCATATGCAAAGCATGCTGGGAACTAAAAGCACTGCCCAGTTTCAGTTAAGGCAACACAAATCAATCATGTAATCCAACACAAACGGATTAAGTAAACTTAAGTTGTTCGTAGATTTAAGCAGATTGAACACAATAAAATTAAGTTCGGGCAAAATGGCAGTCGGCTCGCACTATACTGCCACCCTCTGGATGTACACTTTTTTTACTTAACATAAATGGTTTGTGTTTAGACAACACATTAGGATTTTGTACTGTCAAGTTGAGACACAATTACATAGACCTTAATAGAAAAAATCATGTAAAGTCAAAAAACACAATTATTATAAGTAAACTATATATAAATATATTATGTAAAGTGCACAACCTCCCTAGTTAATTTTTTTGTAGAGTACATTTTAAGGTTAAATGCTCAATCTGGTGCACTCTGAGAGCTAGCTTCAACCGGCTTTAACGTCTTCAGCTCGTCCACTTTCAGAGATAGTCGAAAAAACACATTCGACTGGAATTGTTTTCATAGTGTAAACGCTCATGTGGTCGAACGTGTTCAAACGCATAATATGACGTCTACTTTCCGCCTACTGACTGAACACGTAAACACTCATCTCCACTCGTCTCCAGTTGCGTTCATATGTAAATTACGTGAGCTTATTTTGTCCATAAGATTGAAAGATCCGAAAAAGCTCATCTATGTACCCGCCCACAGACCCTCCCTCGAAGAAATCATGACAGAAGAGGTTTAAAGAGGTCAAAAGAGACGGATTAAACACCAGGTGTAAACGGGAATGTGTCTCCTCGTTTACTTGAACATGATCCAATCGATCAAAACGCATCTTAAATACTAAACAGGGCCTAAGTGACTTTGCACCTACTGTACATGTCAACTAGCTTTAATTAAAGTACCTTTATTCATGTTGCAATGCATGCTGGGAACTCACAAACCTTTTAAATTTAAAATGTATTTGGAACAATTGGTGTAATTTGGGTTTTAATGTGGTTTTAAGTATAATTTGCATTTCTTAGTATTAGTATTTGTGAGACACAAAGAGTCCACTAACCATGAAAATATCGTTTTTTTAGTTGTTTTTTTTCGTATTCTTAAAATCAAAGGCCAGTGATTGGTTAATAAACCAATAAACCAAAGCGCACAGAGACAAAGGAGATCAGCAGTCCGATAATCCAAACTCGCAAATCATACGAGGAAGGAAAACTCAGGAAACAGGATAATACAACTATATAAAAAAACATTGATAAGACAGGACAAAGAACTGAACAAAACAGGAAGTAAATATATCAGACTAAATGAGGGAACTAATGAGATAATTAACGAACACCAGGTGAACAGAATGAAACATATATGGGAATATGAATGACACCGACTAGGAAACTAGGTCACAGAAAAACAGAACTAAAACACACTGAACAGAACATGCTCCAGGTGTCACATGATCCTTCTGATGCTAAAGAAACATATTATTATCAATGCTAAAAAATGGATTCTCTATATAGCTCTAATTAAAGTACCTTTATGCATGCTGCAATGCATGCTGGGAGCTCACAAACCTTTTAAATTTTACATTTATTTGGAACAATTGGTGTAATTTGGGTTTTAATGTGGTTTTAAGTATAATTTGCATTTCTTAGTATTAGTATTTGTGAGACACAAAAAGTCCCCTAGACCATTAAAATATACACTCTAAAAATGCTGGGTTGATTTAACCAACTTTGGGTAAAATATGGACAAACCCAAATGTTGGGTTAAAAATGTAATTAAAAAATGTAACCCAATGGTTGGGTTTGTCCATATTTGACCCAAAGTTGGGTTAAAACAACCCAGCAATTTTTAGAGTGTAGTTTTTTTAGTTGTTTTTTTTTTTAAAGTGTATTCTTAAAATCAAAGGCCAGTGATTGGTTAATATGAAACAGTGTTGAAACAAAAACACGTTCTAGGTTACTAGACTAGATAACGCTTGATGGCTTTTACACTATGACTAGATGAAATAAATGAAGTCTACAGTATGACTGGGTGAAACTACTGATCTGTATTGTCTATAAAAGGCCACGTTTGAGCCGTGCCACGCTACTCGTTGCTAATACAATGCAAGCAGGACTGGAATCAATACTTAAAAGATATCAGCATGTCAAGGCCACATTTAGTTGCATTTAAAATAGTCTAACATTGTCTGTCTTTCAAAGGGCATTTGTGCATGTATCTGTACCGCTCTCATCTTGAAACAACAGTCAGGCTGTGGTTAGTTTCTGTCTACACAGATCTTCCACCCACAGTTATCTGAAATTACATCGGTGACTAATTCTGATGTTACGTTTTCATTTATAAACTGCAACATGTCTGCAGAAGTGTTTAGTTCAGCGGTTAAATACAACTAATAACTATACCATGTCATTTCTTTTTTGCAACCTTCCTTCTCACACAAGAAAATCATTTAAAATCTTTTTTAATTAAAATATATAACTTTATATTTGCCAATGTTTTCTGAAAGAGACTGAAAAGTCAATATTTTCAACACAACATGTGTTATGTGTCCATTCTTGATATTTTCCTGACTCTAACATTAGATGAAAGCAGACAGCGAGCATTAAAGATAAACACACGTCATGTTTTGATCCCGGCTCACTAATTTCATTTGCTGTATCCGTGGCAACAAAGGGGAAAGAGTAATAGAGCATCCCTTATCACCTTCACAGCCAAATAAAGTGAAGCTCTTCCTACTGGTGACGCTTTGTTGCAGTTATCTCTGCATCTGTAAGAACAAGTGTCGCCTTCGCAGTTAGCAGCTTGCCTCATGTATCGAGATGTTATCAGAGGAGACGCCATATCAAAGAGGCTTATCTCCCCGAGAACTCACACATGCGCTATATGTATACACGTCTTATCAGAACGCTGCCATTACAGCCATTGCAACACCAGACACAGGTCAGGATGACCACTGGAGGACTGTGTGTGCAGAGTGGCCATCTGAGATTGCAAAATAAGTGAGTGTAGCTGACAAATAGCATATTCACAGTTAATGTTAAAAGGTTCAGGTTACATTGATAATTTACTCAAAAAATGTAATTGTTTACTCAGCCCCCCATGTTGTTTAAAATATTTAAAATTTTATGGTTTGCATGGAACCCCAAAACCATTTTTTATACACTCACCTAAAGGATTATTAGGAACACCATACTAAAACTGTGTTTGACCCCCTTTCACCTTCAGAACTGCCTTAATTCTACGTGGCATTGATTCAACAAGGTGCTGAAAGCATTCTTTAGAAATGTTGGCCCATATTGATTGGATAGCATCTTGCAGTTGGAGATTTGTGGGATGCACATCCAGGGCATGAAGCTCCCGTTCCACCACATCCCGAAGATGCTCTATTGGGTTGAGATCTGGTGACTGTGGGGCCATTTTAGTACAGTGAACTCATTGTCATGTTCAAGAAACCAATTGAAGATTCGAGCTTTGTGACATGGTGCATTATCCTGCTGGAAGTGGCCATCAGAGGATGGGCCACAATGGTGGCCATAAAGGGATGGACATGGTCAGAAACAATGCTCAGGTAGGCCATGGCATTTAAACGATGCCGAATTGGCACTAAGGAGCCTAAAGTGTGCCAAGAAAACATCCCCCACATCATTACACCACCACCACCAGCCTGCACAGTGGTAACAAGGCATGATGGATCCATGTTCTCATTCTGTTTACGCCAAATTCTGACTCTACCATCTGAATGTCTCAACAGTAAATTTAGACTCATCAGACCAGGCAACATTTTTCAAGTCTTCAACTGTCCAATTTTGGTGAGCTCTTGCAAATTGTTGCCTCTTTTTCCTATTTGTAGTGGAGATGAGTGGTACCCGGTGAGGGTCTTCTGCTGTTGTAGCCCTTCCGCCTCAAGGTTGTGTGTGTTGTGGCTTCACAAATGCTTTGCTGCATACCTCGGTTGTAATGAGTGGTTATTTCAGTCAAAGTTGCTCTTCTATCAGCTTGAATCAGTCGGCCCATTCTCCTCTGACCTCTAGCATCAACAAGGCGTTCGCCACAGGACTGCCGCATCCTGGATGTTTTCCCTTTTCACACCATTCTTGTAAACCCTAGAAATGGTTTTCCGTGAAAATCCCAGTAACTGAGCAGATTGTGAAATACTCAGTACCAGCCCGTCTGGTACCAACAACCATGCCAAGCTCAAAATTGCTTAAATCACCTTTCTTTCCCATTCTGACATTCAGGCCCTGTTTACACGAGAATGCTGAGCGGGTGAAAACGTAAAAATATTTTATCAGATGTGCCTTTCGTTTACACGCGACGGCGTTTTTAAAGGCTTAAAAACGCACACAAGTGAAACCACCCTCCAGAGTGGAAATCTTAAAACGTTCTCACCGCCGTGTTCCCGTGTAAACGGTAAAAACGCAAAAGTCCACTTGACAGTGAAGGTTGTACGCAGGCGCAGGACTTGGTGTTGCTGTAGTACGCACTCCTAGCCGCCTGGAGTGCATAGTACATTGAATTTCACACACTTTTGCATCACCATTTGTACACGGGATTTTCCCACACAAAACGCTCGTCTAAACTGCAGAATAAAAAGTGATGACGTAATCGCCACTTTTGCGTTCAGAATCGTTTCCGTGTAAACATAGCCTCAGTTTGGAGTTCAGGTGATTGTCATGGCCAGGACCACACCCCTGAAATGCACTGAGGCAACTGCCATGTGATTGGTTGATTAAGATAAATGTATTAATGAGAAATTGAACAGGTGTTCCTAATAATCCTTCAGGAGAGTAGACTATAATAAGCAAAGAACAATTTATTTTACTCTAAATTGTTGTAATCATTCTGATTTCTTTTGATTTTTTTAATTTCTTCCATGTAAAGCACATTGAATTGCCACTGTGTATGAAATGTGCTATATAAATAAACTTGCCTTGCCTTGCCTTGTAATTTTTCACAGACCTGTTGCAACAATATTCTGCAATTGCTGAATGTGATTTTATATATATCATGCTACCTTTAAAAAGTTAAAAATTCTTCGTTGTTTTAGAAAAAAGAAATTAGTACTTTTGTTTAGCAATGGTGCACTTCTCTATATTAGAATGATTTCTGAAGGATCATGTGACACTGAAGGCTTAAGTAATGATGCTGAAAATATAGCTTTACCATCACAGGAATGCATTACATTTTAAAATATAATAAAGAAAACAGTTTTTTTAGATTGTAATAATATTTCGCCATATTTCTGTTTTTGCTGTATAAATCAAATAAATGCTGCCAAGTTTACACAAACAAAAGTCTCCAGTTTTCTAGCTTATACATGCATAACAGTGCTGTTTCAGTGAAAAAAATCCCCCCAGTGTTTATTTGTAGCGCTTGTGGCCTCAGCCCACATATTCAGAGCTGGTGTTCCCACTCACCCAGAGCGTTCTCATTCTGAGAGAGAGCATTCGTGACCCACCTACGTCTGATTCATGATCAGCCAGTCGTAGGCCCCAGCAACCTGATGGCCATAAACCATCTCTGACATGCTTCCAAGGGCAACTATTCATGAAATCAGAACAAGATAAGAGTCCCACATGAAGACCCTTTAACATCCACTGAACATTTACATTGCACTAAAGGTTATTTAGAGTGGAAAAAGGTTCTTTAGATTATTAAGACATTCTTCACATTTGGGTAAAAAACTGTTCACTGCAGGGTTGCACTGAAATGAGTTCTTTTAAACATTACGGTCAAAACCCCTTTTTAACAGCTTTATTTTTAAGAATGTAGGAAGGTTTCCATATCATGTGAAATGTGATGTGAATTTAATATTCAGTGCATATAGTTCCAAACTCTTTGTCCTTGTGCTAAATAGTCCAATTTCTAAATGCATTGATTTATAGCAGTATAAGTTTTATGCTCCAATATATTGAGTAATATGTTAATATTACTCAATATGTAATAATAAAAAGGAATCTAAGCATAACTATGCAATATACTTACACAAATATTTTAATATATATATATATACACATATACATATATACATATATACACTACCGGTCAAAAGTTTAAGATCGGTACGATTTTTTTATGTTTTTAAAAGAAGTCTCTTCTGCTCACCAAGGCTGCAATTTTTTATAAAAAAATACACAAAAAACACAGTAATATTGTGAAATATTATGACAATTTAAAATGACTTTTTTATGTTAATATATATTAAAATGTAATTTATTCATCTGAAAAAAAAGCTGAATTTTCAGCATCATTACTCCAGTCTTCAGTGTCACATGATTCTTCACAAATCACTCTAATATAATGATTTTATGCTCCAAAAACATGCATGATTATTATCCATGTTGAAAACAGTTTTTTACATTTTTATTTCAGGATTCTTTGATGAATAGAAAGTTCAAAAGAACAGCTTTTATCTGAAATGGAAAGCTTTTGTTACATTAAACACTACCCTTGAAAAAGTTTGGGGTCAGTAAGAATTTGTATTTTATTTTTTGGGGAAATAAATGAGAAATCAATACTTCTATTCATCAAGGATGAGTTACATTGATCAAAAGTTACAGTAAAGACATCTAGTAATGTTAGAAAAGATTCAGAATTAAATAAATGCTGTTCATTTGAACTTTCTATTCATCAAAGAATCCTGAAATAAAAATGTAAAAAACTGTTTTCAACATGGATAATAATCATACATGTTTTTGGAGCATAAAATCATCATATTAGAGTGATTTGTGAAGGATCATGTGACACTGAAGACTGGAGTAATGATGCTGAAAATTCAGCTTTTTTCAGAGGAATAAATGACATTTTAATATATATTAACATAAAAAAGTCATTTTAAATTGTCATAATATTTCACAATATTACTGTGTTTTTGTGTATTTTTTATCAAAAAATTGCAGCCTTGGTGAGCAGAAGAGACATCTTTTAAAAACATAAAAAATCTTACCGATCTTAAACTTTTGACCGGTATGTAAATGTTTATATATATATATATATATATATATATATATATATATATATATATATATATATATATTTATATGTTTATATTATATATATATAATATTTCAATTATCTAGGCTGGACATCACTTTAGGTCACTAAATGAGCTTTAGTGCACACACACATTTAAATACATGCAAACAAAGGAAGAGGGAAAGAGAGAGAGTTGGTCACAGTGGAAACTCTGACTCATCTGCCACTCGAAGCTCAAATCAATTTACCATTGAGTCATCACAGGACTTCCTCTCTCTCTCTCATTCGTTTTCTTTCTCACTGCTCCTCTCTCTTTCTCTTTCTGCTGTCAGCTGAACATGCATTGAGGTTACAGCAGTGTTTTCCTGCGTGCTCCAGGGCACATTTTTACGCAGTCCAAATGCATCATAGCAGCTTGAGTAATTATGGCAGCACCAGCAGGTTTTATAGCGTTCAGCCGCACGGAAACTGTTCCCCTCAATGAAATACACAACAGAAAACTGTCTGCATGATAAAACCGCTGTTAATGATGCTACAAAGAATAAGTCCTGATAATACAGCATCATGCAAAAGACTCCAAACACTGAGGGGTCCATTTACTAACAGTTGCGCCACATTTAAATCAAGCGTGTCAGTTCTGGCAGGTCAGATTCGTCAAGCTCACATCAGCTGACTCTCACCTGATCCACATCTACCCATAGGAATATGACGCCTATCACTGTATACATGCATAAGCTCCTTCAGTATTAATTACCCTCCCCCATCCCCAGCTCCTCCTCTTGTCAGTCAGGATTTGCCATTCCAGACTAAATTCTCAATTATGTTGTGCATTAAAATCTTTATTCATTAATGATATCTGCAATATAATCTAAGGGGTGGTGATGGTGCAGTGGATAAGATGCACACTCACGCCTTTTTGTTTTCATGATTGCCGAATGTAAATAGTTGTATCTATAAATACAGTTTTCTTATAATGCTAGTATAACGCTAGTATTATTTGCTTGTTATTACCACTAACAAGACTCAAAATAGCCCCACACTAACACGGTAGCATAATAAGGGTCCCTAGATTCAAACCGAAGCATTGAGAACTTTGTCAGTGTCCATACAGTTTAATAAGAAGATATTTTATACATACAGTCAACTTCGCGAATACAGGAAGAAGCCATCTTTGAAATATAGTCTCTACCAGTCGATCTACGAACGCCGATTCAAGTGCGCTGAACTGTGCAGAATCTCATATAGTCCGTTGTTTCCGGAAGAAACACAAACACAAACCATTTTTTGTCTTCAATATGTACATGTTGCCTACTGTGTCGCACTCACCTTATCACCTTATTCACATCTCACGAGCGCACTTGGATCGGCGTTCGTAGATCGACTGGTAGAGACTATATTTCAAAGATGGCTTCTTCCTGTATTCGCGAAGTTGACTGTGTGGATAAAATATCTTCTTATTAAACTGTATGGACACTGACAAAGTTCTCAATGCTTCGGTTTGAATGTAGGGACTCTTATTATGCTACCGTGTTACTGTGGGGCTATTTTGAGCCTTGTTAGTGGTAATAACAAGCGATTTTTATTTGTCATTACTCTATGCCCAATATACTAGCGTTATACTAGCATTATAGGCTAAACTGTTTTTATAGATAAAACTATTTACATTCGGCAATCATGAAAACAAATCTCAGATAACGGTTGACTAGGCAACAATGTGTAATTAGACCAAAGGTTCATTTTGCGCCGGAGTTGTTCTTTAATGCATGAAAATGATTACAAATATTCGCTTTAAGTCACTGTATTTTTTTAGCATCGACAGCTATATTTTTGTAGCTCCTTATTCACAAAACTCAGCTCATTTGCCTGGTGCAATTCACGTCATCATGAAACAGAAGTTGCGAAAGCAAAGAAAAAGGCCTTCTTAAACAAGATAAAAATATAGGGTGGGACTTTGGGAATTGAATGGATGGTTGTGGTTTGCATTTAGAACCAAAATAAGACTGATTAATTTTGTTTTTTTATGGTGACTTTTTTGAGTATGTTTGTGCCGTTTAGTTAATCAGATGCAGAAACAATGCAAGAAAGCACATGCATAGCGACCTCAATTCATTCTTCGTGCACGGCATGTCTTAAATATGCACAAACTCCACAATGGTTTCTCAAATGCTCTCGTGAAGACCCTCCAAACCACAGGAGAACATGAGGAGGAGAACCTCAGTGACCCCATAATGCAATGCACCGCTCACCAATGCGAAGCAGATGATGGCGTGGAGCCTCAGCCATTAAAGACCACAGTGCCTGAGGCCAACACACAAAGACCTCCAACCACTGACCAGCCCAGCAGATTAGCCTGTTACTCACGCTTCCATAAATCACATGAGACAACTTCTGTTCTCCGGATACAAAAGAGACAGAGCACGGCGGAGGGAATCGTTTAAAGTTGCATTCAGCCTGAAAGCTCTTCTCACGTGCCTCAGCTGGAATCCAATTTGATGCACTCTGTTATTGTTGCTGGACCAGAAAAGCAGCGCTGGATTTAATGAAGGTGACTGATTTTGTGGTTTAGCACTTAGGTTGACATTTCCTTGAAGATATCAACACTCTATTAACTGTGGTAAAGAGCAGCTTGTGATTCAATGGAAGCAAGAACATCTGTCTTTATAAATTTGGTTTAAAACCAATTAAATGCATTCAATTGCATTCAATTGATCAAACTGTGACTAAATACATTTACAATGTTACAAAAATGTCTATTTTAAAAAAAAGATGCTGTTCTTAGACTATATTGATGATAATAATAATAATAATAATAAAAGCATCAAATCAGAATATTTGAATTATTGCTGAAGGATCATGTGACACTGATGACTAGAGCAATGATGCTGAATAACCAACAGCTCAGACATTCTGAAAGACATCCGCTTTTATATTCCAAGTTGTACACCCGGGAACAAACTTTTCCAAACTTTTTGCACAAATTAAAGGAGTAGTTCACTTTTTTTTAAAAAACGTATAAAACGTATAATATAATGATAATTTACTCACCCCATGTCATCCAAGATGTCCATGTCATTCTTTCTTCAGTCGAAAAAGAAATTTTTGATGAAAACATTCCAGGATTTTTCTCCATATAATGGACTTCAATGGGAACCAAACGGTTCAAGGTCCAAAAGACAGTTTCAGTGCAAACTGCAAACTGTTCAGAAGGGCTTTAAACGATTTCAGACGATGAATAAGGGTCTTATCAAGCGAAACGATCATTTAAAAAAAAACGTTTATTTTTTCTTGTCATTTGGTTCATTCAACGAACGTTGATTTGGGAAAGATTCGTTCAATTTGATGAACAAGTTCGAATAGGAGAGTCACGACGCTGCATCGCAGAACAGAGCAAGGCGACCATTTAAGCTTATAAAACCTAAACTTTGTTTTTTTTCCAACAAAGTTATTTGTTTATAACACACAAACAACAGAACCTACTCTCAGACACAAAGTACAAAGTTACCATACATAAAATGTTATATCCGTATTATCCTTTGACACAAGTTAACAGAGACCAACTCTCTCCCAATGAGCAGGTCGCGAACTGTAAAAATTATTCACGAGCATCGTCCTACTCTTGATCTTCTGTTAAGTCAATGCCTCCTGCAAAAAGCATAAACGGTCTCTAAATGCTATCAAACAAGTCCTTTTTTCCCTTTAGCAAGTAGGTGATGCGTTCCAATGGAAGTGTAGCCAACATCTGCTTAACCCACCGTCCGATACTTGGTCCTCTTGTGATTTTCCAGTGTCGTGCAATCAACATTTTAGCTTGTAATAAACATATATCAATGAACAGCTTCTCGCCTTTTCTATATCCTATGTGCTTGGTATATACGCCTAAAATTTAAAGAATTCGAATTCACTCTAAAAAATGCTGGGTTGTTTTAACCCAATTTTGGGTAAAATATGGACAAACCCAGGCATTGGGTCACATTTTTAAATTACTATTATAAACCAACGAGTATTTTTTAGAGTGTAAGGTTCTAGACGAAGGTCTTTAGAAATAATATCCTTCACAGATGGCTTTATTGCTCCCCAAAATGTCCTAATTTCTCTGCATTCCCAAATGCAATGATACAATGTTCCCTTTTCTTCCTCACACTTTGTGCATATGTCTGGGATATTTGGATTATATTGGTTTAATTTGGCAGGAGTGACATAAACACGCATAAGCCACTTGTATTGTAATAATCTCAACCTAGAATTTATAGTTTGTTTATGTGCTTTGCTTCAAGCCAATTCCCACTCACCTATTGATACATTTATTTGCAGATCGTTCTTCCAGGCTTCTAGTTATCTGGGGAATGTGAAGTTGTGAAATTGCTCCCCTTTTTAAAGCTATTTTCACTTATTTCTTCCAACTTAGATTTGGTTAACCTAAACGTTTTTTTTTTTTTTTTTTAAATGAGCGATCGATTTGCTTGATAAGACCCTTACTCATCACCTTAAATTGTTTAAAAGCGCTTTGAACAGTTTGCAGTTTGCACTGAAACTGTCTTTTGGACCTTGAACCGTTTGGTTCCCATTAAAGTCCATTATATGGAGAAAATCCTGGAATATTTTCATCAAAAAACTTAATTTCTTTTCAACTGAAGAAAGAAAGACATGGACATCTTGGATGACATGGGGGTGAGTAAATTATCAGCAAAAGTTTTTTTTTAAGTGAACTAATCCTTTAACCCTTTAACAGCACCTTTCCATTTGAAATATAACATATTTATGCAAAAAACATCACTACTGACTTGAAACTTATGAAAATGCAATAGGGAGAGCGGGGCACAACCTAACACTTTTGGGTTTTGGCTCAATTAATTAAAAAATAATTAGGTTAGATTAATACTTTTTTTACACAAGCAACATACACATCTCTGCTACAAATGACCACTGAAAGTTTTTTTCTAGGACCTACCATTTTCGTACAGTTGCACTGAAAGTGACAGAAGTGCAAATGTTACAACTTACCCCATATACAGGGTTAATTGTAACAGATAGAGGGGTTAGTTGTAACACTGTGTGTAACACACATAATTCAGTACTATTTTATTTGTATAGTTTGATATTGTTTGTGCATCTGTATAGACAGATATCCATCCATCCCTCATCCAATCATCCTTCTATTAAGGATCAATATCATGGATAGAGATAAAAAAGGGCTGCACGGTTTTGCAATAAATAATAATAAATAAAATTATAAATATTGTAATTGCAATTAAATTAGATTTGTGGCAGCTGCATGTACAAATATTATTATTAATAATAATAATAATAAATAATATAATAACAGTAATAATAATACAAATGAGCTTAAAATACAAAAATTAAAGGGTTTATTGCATTAAAAACAGGCCATATTTTTAATAAATAAACAAGTTATCATTCATAGTACACTAAATTTTAAACATTTTAAATTCCAACATTGTTTGTGAAAGTCTAACAAAGTTAAATGTATAAATAAATACTCAAACCTGAAAAGTTGTGTGGCTCCGTAACACTCTGTTACAACCAACCCCGCTGTGCATTACATATTTTAACCCTATAGCTAACAGTCGCTAGGAATTGCTGACATGTTTCAAAACGGTGCAATGTTTGAGTATTGTTTGAGTAATATAAAGTTAGATTTGGAAACGTATACACCCAACTCAGAAACCGAAAAAAAACCTATGATGAAAAAAATTACTTTCATGGTGTCAAAACACTCTTTGTCCAGTATCTTCATGAAATATAATCAAAACTTTCCGCAAATTCGTTGGAGACCGTCTTCTGGCAGCGAGAGAAAATAGCAGAAAGACAACCTGCTTGATCCTGACAAACTATGTAAAACGGACCGTGTTACATTTAACCCCGCGCTCCCTAGACCCATGCAAGAGTCACATGTGAATTATGTGAGAATGGAAAACTTTTCAGCACACACTGAACGCTTCTACATGTCCATCTCGTAGAGAGACCGAAGAAAGGAAATACACAGAAAAGTGAAGCTTTGAGACTTCCTCTGGAGCCGGAGCATGTTTGCCACCTCGACCACCCTGACGCCTGCTGTATTTGTCTCGTTTATCTAGACATGATGCAACACTGAGCTCAGAGTTAGAAACCCACCGATTGGAATGGGAGGAAAAAAAGTAGCAATGCATCACTTCAACTGATGGCAATAAATCTGGAGTCTTTCCTTGGGTGTGCTCCAGTCGTGTAAAAGCTGTTTAAATCACCATCCTTCCTGTCATATTACTCACCCTTGACTGCCGTACGCTAAATTACATTTGGGCTTGAATTCCAAGCCTCTCACTGCGGGCGGCTTAACGTCGTGAATAGGAATTGATCCGCTCTTTGAGGCGGTGTCACGTTGATTTTTCTGTCTTACAGAACGAGGGGATTGACCTTCCCCGGCAGGTTTCAGAAGAGAGAGACGAGTCGAATCAAATTCCTTTTGCTTAATTCAGCCACAATGAAGGATTGTGGTGGGCACGTGTCGGCTGAAACACAGCGTCACCTGCGAGGGCCGATTAACCTCACCTCCACGCCTGCTGCGTCTCTCAGAAGACAGGTCAGAGGTCACATTCCAAGCCTGGAATCCTTGACCTCCCCAATTAATGCTCATATTTTTCATGCTGAGTTTAACACAAGCCCCAGAACCTTAATAATCAGATGCAGTTGCATTTATGTTTTCATGAATCATTCTTCACACAGCAGTTGCTTTATAATCCAAAGCAATATGTGATTCATGCATTTTAAAACACTTTATCCATTTGACTGACTATACTGAGGTGTCAAATTTTGAAGCTTATTGAGTAGAGGTGTGTTTTATGACTTTTATAAGTGATTCAGTGGGTGAAAAATTGGGCAACCACCCCATAGACGTCCATTGAAAAAAAGTATATATTTGGATCAGAACAACATAGAGACAAATGAGTGGCCTCTTCTGGCTCATACTGCTAGGTAGTCTTTAAGTATACTGTCTAGCCACACCCTAGCAACCATTTAGAGCACCCTAGCAACCGTATAGCAACATGAACACCAATCAGCACCACAACATTGCACAGACTTGTGAGTTATTTTTCTAGCAATCACGCAAAAGACCCTATACACTCTCAGAAAAAAGGTACAAAAGCGGTCACTGGGGCTGTACCTTTTCAAAAGGTAAACCTTTGTCCATTTTAGGTGCTAATATGTACATTTCAGGTGATGATATGTACATTTTAGGTGCTAATATGTACATTTCAGGAGCTAATATGTCAATTTTAGGTCCTGATATGTACATTTCAGGTGCTAATATGTACATTTTAGGTGCTAATAAGTACATTTCAGGAGCTAATATGTCAATTTTAGGTGGTAATATGTACATTTTAGGTGGTAACATGTACATTTTAGGTGGTAATATGTACAATTTAGGTGCTAATGTACATTTTAGGTACTAATATGCACATTTCAGGTGTTAATATGTACATTTTAGGTGCTAATACGTACATTTCAGGAGCTAATATGTAAATTTTAGGTCCTGAATATGTACATTTTAGGTGGTAATATGTACAATTTAGGTGCTAATGTACATTTTAGGTACTAATATGTACATTGCAGGTGTTAATATGTACATTTTAGGTGCTAATACGTACATTTCA
Organism: Hybognathus amarus; assembly: GCA_030378365.1. Classification (NCBI taxonomy): domain Eukaryota; kingdom Metazoa; phylum Chordata; class Actinopteri; order Cypriniformes; family Leuciscidae; genus Hybognathus; species Hybognathus amarus. Next base: position 381,672 of record JAQIUQ010004323.1, read on the forward strand.
GGAGCTAATATGTAAATTTTAGGTCCTGAATATGTACATTTTAGGTGGTAACATGTACATTTTAGGTGGTAATATGTACAATTTAGGTGCTAATGTACATTTTAGGTACTAATATGTACATTTCAGGTGTTAATATGTACATTTTAGGTGCTAATACATACATTTCAGGAGCTAATATGTAAATTTTAGGTCCTAATATGTACATTTTAGGTGGTAACATGTACAATTTATAGGGGTGGGGAAAAAATCGATTCTTAGATGCATCGCGATGCGGACGTGGACGATTCTGAATCGATTCACAAATGTCAAAAATCGATTTTCAAAAAAAAAAAATTATATATATTTATAATAACGTAATATTGACGCAACGTGAAAGACGGAACTCTGAAGCGCAGAAGTGCAGTGGCCGGACCGTAAGTGGCGTACACATAACAGAGACGCAGACGTGATGACTGAGCGCCGAATCCAAACACCCTCCTCGTTAAAAGCTGACGTGTGGAGAGGTGTGCGATAGCACGATTTTTGATCGTGGACGATTAAAATATCTCCACTATCTGCTTTTGAAGAAATATCGTAGTATCATGTTACAGTGCATTCTATCAGTTCAGTTCTGGCGCATCTGTCTCAACTGTACAACGTGACGTAGCCTACACATCACACGTTAATGAATAGGTACGGGACACAGCAATTCACAAAAGTTCATTATTTGCATAAGCCATGCCGGTTAAACATTTAATTCACGTGCTGATGCGCTGTTCCCGACGCTCACACAGGCACTAGAAGCCTGTCAAACAGCGCCTGAACACTGGACTAAGTTATCTTTCGAGTCTTATGCTAATACTGTTAAACACATACAATGTTTACATAAACAGAACTGGCTAATGTCTAAAGTGAAAGCAAACATTTGAGAGAAAATCTGGTGTAATATGCGTCTATATTAAACGCGTCGCTTGCTGGTCTAAAAGCGACAGGAGTAAATAGTACTGCCGCTCGTCCTTAAAGGGATAGTTCACAAAAAAAAAATCTGTCATTATTTACTCTAATGTTGTTCCAAACCTGTATTCATTTCTTTCTTGTCCTGAACACAAAAGAAGTTTTTTTTTTTTTATGTGGGTTACCAAACAGTTGCTGGTCCCCATCAACTTCCAGGAGAGAGAGAGAGAGAAAAAACTATGGATAACAAGTATGCTGCTAGTTCAGGCACACATTTATTTTCCTGTTGGTTCTTTGCAATGTTAATCAAATATATTATTAATTCTTCATGGGTCATTACTTTTTACTTTTAAAGCAGAGTATTTATAGTCACAAACACACACACACAAAAAGATTCAGATAATCGATTTAGCATCGAATCGGAAGCCCTCTGAATCGTAATCGAATCGAAATCGTGAGGTGCCTAGAGATTTCCACCCCTAACAATTTAGGTGCTAATGTACATTTTAGGTACTAATATGTACATTTTAGGTGTTAATATGTACCACTATGGTAACAATATGCAGCCTTTGGGTATAAAAGTGTACCTTTTGAAAAGGTACAGCCCCAGTGACAGCTTTTGTACCTTTTTTCCCTGAGAGTGTAACTGCCTAGTGTTGAGTTTTGCCACGGTAAGCAGCACTCACATTTTCTTTGGAAAATGTACACGTCTTGTTATTGCTTCTACTGCTACAAAGGCTTAGGACTTGAACAAACCTTTGAATTCATCAGGGTTTGATATTAAAGGGATAGTTTTTAGCTTACCTCAAGGGCATCCAGTCTGTCAGTCATATAATGGAGGTCTATGGTCACCACCTTAAAGAGCATGCACAGAGAAGTCCAAATTAAACATGATTTAATGACTCGTAAATGTAAGAACAAATTGATGGCCTAAGACATGAAACGAGCGGTTTGTGTGAGAAAATGAACAGTATTGTATTTAATGTAATAATGTAAAACTCTAGTTCAACTATAAACTATGAATCAAAGGGGAAAAAAAATACACATGTAAAGCTGCCCCTGTGCTTCATTCTGGTCTTTCAAAGCCTTGTCTGCTTTACATATCTGAACACAAACAGAGACAAACATTCTCCCTTATTTACGTTCAACTTCCTCCAAACCTTTCTGGGTCAACTGACTCTGTTTATCATACTTTCAAAGGAGGCCTTGTGAATTTCAATGGAATTGGATCTGAGAGAATGCATACATCTGTTCACATGGCTTTATTAGATTTACTCACTGTTTGACAACACACATTCGCAATTTATTCCTGACAGCAACTGCGTGCCAGACAGAGCAGGACTAAACTGCTTTACAGAACTGCACCTAATTAAGGTCTCGTTCTAGAGGACTGGTTTGATTTACTACAGCATCTCAAAACGAACAGCATTCGGTTATACTGTACCATGCAATCTCATCCTTCAGCGTCACATAGAACGCTATATGACAAAACGGCGCTATATACGCACATGGCACCCTTTATCATTAGTATAACACGCGCTGTGATGGGTTGGTTTAGGTGTGGGGTTGGGTAGTCTCGTGACACTAAAGGATTTATAACGACTTGGGTTTGCGTGTTATATTAACGATAAATGGTGCCATGTGCGTAGTATAGCGCCGTTTTGTCATATAGCGTTCTATGTGACGCTAAAGGATGAGAACAGGAAAAGAAGACAGGTGGAACTTCCTGTTTTCTGTGGTTGAGTTCATAATTCAAAATTCAAAGAAAAGATGAGCTTCCAGAAAGGAGTATATTAGATGCAGTTTATGCTAATTGCTATGGAAGCTGTAGCGCTTTTTCTAAATTAATGAGTTCATTATCTCAGAATTACGAGATAATTTTTCATGGAAAAAAGTTTTTGCTCTGTTTTTCTGAATTAACAAGTTAATTATCTCAGAATTACGAGATAATTTTTCATGGATTTTTTTTTTGCTCTGTTTTTCTGATTAATCGAGTGAATTATCTCAGAATTATGAGATAATTTTTCATGGATTTTTTTTTACTCTGTTTTTCTGAATTAATGAGTTCATTAACTCAGAATTGCGAGATAATTTTTCATGGAAAAAAGGTTTTGCTCTGTTTTTCTGAATTAACGAGTTAATTATCTCAGAATTACAAGATCATTTTTCATGGAAATTTTTTTTGCTCTGTTTTTCCTGAATTAACGAGTTAATTAGCTCAGAATTACGAGATAATTTTTCATGGAAAATTTGTTTTGCTCTGTTTTTCTGAATTAACGAGTTAATCTCAGAATTACAAGATAATTTTTCATGGAAAATTTGTTTTGCTCTGTTCTTCTGGATTAACGAGTTAATCTATCTCAGAATTACAAGATAATTTTTCATGGAACATTTTTTTGCTCTGTTTTTCTAAATTAACAAGTGAATTATCTCAGAATTACAAGATAATTTTTCATGGAATTTTTTTTTTGCTCTGTTTTTCTTAATTAATCGAGTTAATTATCTCAGAATTACAAGATAATTTTTCATTGAAAATTTGTTTTGCTCTGTTTTTCTGAATTAACAAATTAATTATCTCAGAGGTAAGAGATCATTTTGAGTTAAAGTTGAGGCAATCAAGTCATTAAACAGAGCAAAAACTTTTTTTCCATGAAAAATTATGTCATAATTCTGAAATAATTAACTCATTAATTCAGAAAAAAACAGTAGATTTTCTTCAAGTGAATGCAGTATGCTTCCGTACATTGCAATTGGCAGGATTGCATGTTTTTTTCAGAAAATTAAGACTCAATGAATCATCATCCAATCCAGCTAATAAAAAGTTCTGAGCGATAGTTTTTTTGTTTATTCGCACATTGGTCATTTAGGATGCTAGAGTCGTTGGCCCTCTTGTGTAGCTGTGGTCTTGAAGGTGCTGTATGCAAATATTTGAATATTATTAACATATATTTGTGTACATTGACATTGAAAACAACCAACTGCATCAGACATGGAACTTTTATAAAACTTGCCATTACTACTGTGCAGCCGCTCTTGAGCAGTCAACTTCAAGTCAAGTAGTTTTAGTTTGTATTTAGTTTTATTTTCAGTATTAATAAAAGCATTCATTTCCCTGCGATTGAGTCCTCGCTTCATCCCTCACCCACATCCCTGACACTTTTAGGAAGTGTGTTTTGTTTTTAACCTCTGTAGTCATTTAATGATGACATGAAACAAGGTGAATAGAGAAGAAATGTGTACATTTCCTGTCAAACTTCACACAACACAAAGACGAGGGCTGCATCTGAAATAACATACTATAGGTGATAGTCCTATTTCACTATAGGTGATAATAGTATGCAAAGAAGAGTTCACAGTACTCATTAAAAATTACTCAAAAAGCATCCGGATGACCTACTTCTTCCAGTGAAATAGTGCGCATTCAATGGACAGATTTCTATCCCATGAGGCCACGGGATTGGATTTATAAATCCTGGAAGGTCACATGACTGTAACAACATGGTGAATATATGTCCAGATTACAGTCACTACACACATTAATACTGTAACGTTATAGAATATACCCTTTTAGCGTTTACTGAGTAAGTACACTTGTAAAAAATAAGTACCTACTCAAAGAGTAGCCTATGCAATTTCAGACGCAGCCAATTTATTTATGTTTCACATTACACACAAATTGTCATTTAAATTGCTTTACACAGCCAAAATAAAGGAAATAAGTATTATAGTAAAAATCAATAAGAGGCAATAGAGGTCCCATTACTGGTTACTTTAGCATTAGATGCACAAAAATGACCTTTTTTGTAGTTAGTGCCATTAGCGATGTTTGAAATGCTAATGTTAAAAGAAGAAGCTCACTTTTGAAACCCACTTTGGCTGATAATTTACTCACCCCATGTCATCCAAGAAGTCCATGTCTTTCTTTCTTCAGTCGACGGTTTTTGACGAAAACACTCCAGGATTTTCTCCATATAATGGACTTCAGTGGGAGACAAACGGTTCAAGGCCCAAAACAAGACACTTTCAGTGCACACTGCAAACTGTTCAAATGGCTTTGAACGATCCCAGACGACGAATAAGGGTCTTATCAAGCAAAACGATCACTCATTTAATAAATAAATAACAAAGTTTAAGTTTTATTAGCTCAAATGGTCGCCTTGCTCTGTTCTGTGATGCGCGTCGTGACTCTCCTGTTCGAAACCGTTTACAAACTGAACGAATCTTTATCCGATATGGCGGCGAACGAACGAAACGAACAAATTGACTCGGAAAAAGATTCGTTCATTTCTGATAAACGAGTTTGAACAGGAGAGTCACGAACGCGCACAGAGCAAGGCGACTATTTGAGCTCATAAACTTAAACTTTGTTATTATTTTTTTTTAAATGAGCGATCGTTTCGCCTCTACTCCTTTAACATATGTTTACAACCCAGCAGAAAAAAATGGCGGATTTTAAACATCTAATTTCTGTATTCCTTTCATTGTGCCAGGAAGAAAAAAAAATTCATAACCTTTAATTTATAGACCATTTCACAAGATGTAAACAACATGGTCCAGAAGCACTTCCTGTTTCAGTTTTTTAACACTAGATAAAAGCTGGGATAAAATACAACCAACAAAACATATAAAACTGAATCAAAAAGTAAACAAACATCTTTAAGATGTTTTCTTTACATGTGAAATAAAGAAAACAGTTACAAACTGAAACAGGAAGTGTTTCTGGACCAGTGTTGTTTACATCTTGTGAAATGGTCTATACACAACTGCTTTGCAAAGGTTAAAAAAGCATTTTTGCATGATTTAAAGGTATACACAAAATATAAAAAAATACAATAAAACATATATACTGTGTAGGCCTATGAGTGTTTTGGAAAAAGCTTGAAAATTATATGAATTTATGACAATTTTTGATAACCTTGTTATCATTTATTTTTTGCACTATTTACATATATTAACAAAAATTACAAAAAATATCATTAATTAAAAAAAAATCAGTAAAAACTGTGTAAATTGAATGAGCCTTTAACAATGCTATCAAGGTTATTGCAAGAAAAGAATATCAAGATCTCTCTCTCTCTCTCTCTCTCTCTCTCTCTCTCTCTGATATATATATATATATATATATATATATATATATATATATATATATATATATATATATATATATATATATATATTCTACTTGGCCTAAAAACTAGCTAGCCTCTGCTGAGTAACAGAGTAAATATGCAATTCAATCCCCATTCATTAAATATATAATAGTAATATATTTTTATTTAATCATAGAAAAAAAACAGGGTTTTATTTTTGACATCTCCCAAAGTGCACTGTTGAAAACGTTTGCAAGCCTCATATAAAATACAACAAAACAGCACATATAATATTTAGTTTGACCTCCCAAAGGTAGACGATCAACATTTTCTGAAGGTTACGCACCTCTTTTCACTGATGCTAGGCTGAAAAAGAACATTCCAGACACTATTTTGTACTATATTTGTGGAAGCTAGAGAGAGAGAAACTAAAAAGAGCAAGGGGCATGCAAGCTGATTCCCAACTTTCCATTACTGTTGTGTCTCCATCTGTAAATGGATCTTAACTCGGTCTGTGCGTGTACGTGCCACTGTCTCATGAACCATTGTGTTCGTGGAACTGAAGGGAACAGTACAAGCAGTCTGTCATTTACTCATGACTCATCGAGGTTGATGCCTCTGCTACATCGACTCCTGAGGAATGCACAGCAAGCAAACCAGGCAATCAATCATATTTTAATACAAAACAGCCCCATTTTCAACGAGACACGTCGCTATCAGATAGAGGACCTAATTAGATAGGTGCAGAAACAGCATAATCCTGCAGAGAACGATCATTACTAACACGGCGAGAAGCGTTAAACCAATGATGGATGGAGGCAGATATCCAGAGCTGTTCGAGAGAGTAATTGCTGCTACCAAAGTGCAGCAACTAGAAAAGAAAGTCATTATGATATACTTTTTTCAGAGATGTTGTTGAATACTCTCAGGTACCACAACTAAATGTATACTGACAATACTTCCAGTGCAGCGCTGTAGAAATTAGGCTGCATCGATACTGCTCTTGTAAATCCTGATTAGCATACCGGTGGCAGGTTTTGCATACGGAGTGCATTACTGTCGCCTTACTGAATGGCATTATCATGATTGACCATGAGGCATTGGAACAAAAGGGTGACCCACACGTCAAGCTGGAGTTTGCGGTTATCATTTCTCTTTATCTGCACACACAGGCATCAGTGGCCCTGTACACCTAAGATGAGTTTTGGTTGATCGGATCACAAGTGGATGATGCTAAATACAGGTGTAAACGGGGTCTAAAGTTGAGCTCGTCTAATTTCGACCACTTCCAGAGTTGAAAACACATTCAACTGGATTGCTTTCGTAGTGTAAACGCTCATGTGGTTGAATGTGTTCGAACAGCCACATGACCACCTACATTACAGGAAGCACTAGCCTGGCTAACATTGACATTGAGACGTGGTCTGGGATCCACGTTCATTTTCCCTATTTGAGGCGTGGTTTACCGAATGCGCAGAGCCGTATTATTGGTACAAATGTCTATCAAATGTGCCTGTTCGTAGCTCATCAGCCAATCGGTTCAATAATACCAGATGAAGTATGTAGAGCGACAGCTATTAGACGAGGAAGAAGACGATGGGTGGGAGCTGTTCTTTTGAACTTCCTATTCATCAAAGAATCCTGAAATAAAAAAGTAAAAAACTGTTTTCAACATGGATAATAATCATACATGTTTTTGGAGCATAAAATCATCATATTAAGAGTGATTTGTGAAGGATCATGTGACACTGAAGACTGGAGTAATGATGCTGAAAATTCTGCTTTTTTTCAGAGGAATAAATTACATTTTAATATATATTAACATAAAAAACTCATTTTAAATTGTCATAATATTTCACAATATTACTGTGTTTTTTGTGTATTTTTTATCAAAAACTTGCAGCCTTGGTGAGCAGAAGAGACTTCTTTTAAAAACATAAAAAATCTTACCGATCTTAAACTTTTGACCGGTAGTGTATATGGGCCAGAAGGCGCCTCCTAGTGGTCTAACCCTAACACTACCCAGACCTAAACCTACCCATAACCAAAGCGTGTTATATTGACGCTAGGGTGCCATGTGCGTTAGATGTATACGCATTGGCAAAAGCATCAGTATATGACGCCTTGGGACTAACAAATGTTGCAATTACTCACCCTCATGTTGTTCTAAATCCATGAGACTTTCGTTGATCTTCGGAACAGACATTTTTATTGGAATTTAAGAGATTCCTGTCCCTGCATTGCAAGTCTATTTATCCAAAAGTTAAGTTAAGAGAGATGAGGAATCTATATGTATTGAGCAATTTAATCCAAGTCTCCTGATGAGACACGGACGCTTTAACGAACAGATTGATTTTAGGCTTTTATTCAAAACATAAACATTGATCAATGAACATATAGCATTAAAATTTTATAAATGGAAGCTTAATTTTAATTCACATTCTCACATCAAGCAAGTTCAAGCTTCTGTTTTTGTTCGCTGATATATGTGAATAAAAGGACAGTTTGGGTGAATAGACTTCACTGTAAAAAATAATTTCAAGATTTGTAATCACAACATATTTTCTTTTGTCAAATCAACTTTATAATAATTTATTTAGTTGAGATAACTTATTATTTTGAGTTTCTGATGATTAAATTAATCTTCTTCATTGTATTAACTCACTTTTTCCAGTTCAATCAACTTTAAATTTTAAGGCAACCCAGGTTACTTACTTTTTTAAGTTAAACCAACAATATTTTTTACAGTGTAGTAATTACAACATTTTTTCTTTTGTCAAATCAACTTAAATAATTTATTTAGTTGAGATAACTTATTATTTTGAGTTTCTAATGATTAAATTATTCTCCTTCATTGTCTCCTTCAATTATTCTCCTCACTTTTTCCAGTTCAATCAACTTAAAATAAAGGCAACCCAGGTTACTTACTTTAAGTTAAACCAACAATATTTTTTACAGTGTAGTAATTAAAACATTTTTTCTTTTGTCAAATCAACTTAAATAATTTATTTAGTTCAGATAACATATCATTTTGAGTTTCTGATGATTAAATTATTCTCCTTCATTATATTAACTCACTTTTTCCAGTTCAATCAACTTAAAATTTTAAGGCAACCCAGGTTACTTACTTTAAGTTAAACCAACAATATTTTTTACAGTGTAGTAATTACAACATTTTTTCTTTTGTCAAATCAACTTTAAAATAATTTATTTAGTTGAGATAACTTATTATTTTGAGTTTCGATGATTAAATTAATCTCCTTCATTGTATTAACTCACTTTTTCCAGTTCAATGAACTTAAAATTAAGGCAACCAGGTTACTTACTTTTTTAAGTTAAACCAACAATATTTTTTACAGTGCGAGTAATTGATGACAGAACTTAATTTTTTTATTGACTATCGCTTTAATGGGAACATTATCAAATCCATCTTGGAACTTATGTTTTTCGGGGATGTCACTCATCCTGCACCGGCCGGAAAAACGGTCAGTGACGGTCTCTAGGGACACATAAACCCAGTTGAAGTAACGTTACGTGCATGTGTGTGTGTGTGTGTGTGTGTGTGTGTGTGTGTGTGTGTGTGTGTGTGTGAGCCATAAACATGAGGGAATGGACATCACAGCGGAAGGACACTCACACATATGCCATGACAGATTGTTGCCATGGAAGCGTTGCTGCCCCTTAGATCATTTTCAGCCTCTCAGTCAAAAACAGTCAGGAGAAGAGGAAGAGCCCTGAGCTGACGGCGCCCAGCTGTGCTCATTAATGTACGAGAGATGCTTCTGAAGAGCATGTCCAGGTACCGTTTAACTCGCTTTCACATCATGGACATCCTGGGGAAGACGAAACACAAATGAGATCACAGTTCTCATTTGAAGTCACAGTTGACCCAAAAATTCTGGCATTATTTTTTTACTCACCCTCATGTTCGTTTCCGAACCTGAATGCTGTTGCTTTTCTAAACAATGACAGTGAACACTTCTATCAAGCTCAAAAAGGCCATAAAAATGATCATATTAGTGGACGACTTGTGCTCTATTAAGACTTCTGAAGTCATGTAATGGAACAGACTGAAATGTAAGCCACAAGTTTGTAACAACATGAGGTTGACAGAAGTTTCATTCTGAGTTAACTACCTCTTTAAAATCTCAACTGATTCTCCTAGAAAGCAAAGAGATTCAATTCAAAGCAAATTGAGAGATTTGAATATTAATAATATAACTGTGATCTAAATTCAAAAACCAAAAAATTGTAAAACCACTGCTTCACAGCTCAGATTCGCAAAGCATGCAGTCAAAAGATCTTAAAGGAGAACTCTGGCGCACAATGAACCTTTGGTCTAATAAAACATTGGTACCTAGTCAACTGTTCTCTGAGATTTGTTTTCATGATAATTGAATATAAAGAGTTTTATCTCTAAAAACTGTTTAGCGTATAATGCTAGTAATGGGGGCATTTACTAGTAAAAAGAAATGGCTAGTTTATACCACTAACAAGGCTCAAAATAGCCCCACACTAACACAGTAACATAATGAGGGTCCATACATGCAAACCGAAGCATTGAGATCACAATGTAGAGACCATTTAATACAAAGATATTTTTTAAAGACAGTCCACTTCGTGTATACATGCCATCTTTGGAAAACAGTCTCAACTAGTCTGAACCACGAATGCCATTCATACAGTTCAGCTCACTGGCACGTCGTTCGTGATTCAGACTCAGTCGAGACTGTTTTCCAAAGATGGTGCCGCTGTATACACGAAGTGGACTGTCTTTATAAAATATCTTCGTATTAAATGGTCTCTACACTTACAAAGTTCTCAATACTTCGTTTTGCATGTATGGACACTCATTATGTTACTGTGTTAGTGTGAGGCTATTTTAAGCCTTGTTAGTGGTATAAACTGAACGATTTCTTTTTACTTATTAAATGCCCCATATAGTAGCATTATACTGCTGAACAGTTTTTAGAGATAAAACTCTTTACATTTGATTACCATGAACACAAATCTCAGAGAACGGTTGACTAGGTATCAATGTGTTATTAGACCAAAGGTTCATTTTGCACCTCCTTTAATATAAATTTAAAGATATCATCAAATTCTTTCAAGGCCAAATAATCCAAACTATACCATCAACATGAATGTATAACTCTTTAATCTTAATACATGTCCACAACAAGCTGAAACATGCATTTTATTCAGAATGACTTTGCATTCAAGGTACACTAACATTTAAGTCTTAAAGTTTGGGGTGAGTAAAATGATTTTAAAAAATACAGCAAAGAAATTTATAATGGTACAAAAGATTTCTATTTCAAATAAATTCTGTTCTTTTGAACTTTCTCTCTATCAAATATATATATATATATATATATATATATATATATATATATATATATATATATATATATATATATATATATATATATATATATATATATATATATATATATATATATATATATATATATATATATATATATATATATATATATATATATATACAGTATATATATATATATATATATATATATATATATATATATATATATATATATGAAGAGTTCAGATGCAAAAGCCTTTAAATGCCATTTGAAATTTTCTTTCTAAAATGACCATTTTTATCAAGCTTGTATATTAAAGTTCAGTAATTTCACTTAAATGGCAATGAAGATTACCTATTAACTGTCATTTAAGTGAAATTACTGAACTTAAATATACAAGCTTGATAAAAATGGTCATTTTAGAAGAAAATTTCAAATGGCATTTAGAGGCTTTTGCATCTGAACTCTTCATATGTAAAAGAAAGTTATTTTAAACTGTAATAATATTGCTGCTTCTACTTTATTTTGACCAAATAAATGCAACCTTGTAGAGCATAAGAGACTTCTTTAAAAACATTTTAAAAGATGACCGACTCGAATAGTTTTTAATTTTGTAGTTATCACAGTTCATGCATTCTATAAAAAATGAACCCATGCCATCAGTGCTAAACTCGATTCTACTAATGAATTTCAGAGAGAAATCCAAGACAAATAAACTTGCAGAATAATATAACTCATGAGAACATTAAGTCCTATGACCTATGAAAGAGCCATCTGGGTGCCTTATACACACATGCTCCAACAGTTTTACACATATACTCTCAGTTTAGTGTATTTTCACCACCTGCACATTTGAAATGAGTTCACTTACTCAGAAACGAAGAGGAAATCTGTAGGGTACAGAGCTGTAGACACAACTAAAACTATCAGAATGACTCAGCCAGTATGCTGCAAATGTGGTTGAGAGCAGGCTTCAAACGGACTAGAAAATGCTCTCTTCACAGCAACACAGATGAGGTAAACAGTCTCAGCTGGGGTTATTGATGCTTAATTGATTCAGTACATTTGCAATTCCATTTGCTTGGTTAAGCGGTTGAAGGCATTAGTGAAGTTCACCTACACTGAGGGGTACAGGGATGTTCGACTGTTCATGCAATGGATTTAACTGGGCACATCTGTTGCATACAGAACTAAAAATGAATACGAAATGAGGTGTTCCTGGCGAAATTATCCTATTCCTTGGCTTGTTTGCAAGTGACTTTGATTTATTTACCCGATAATGCAGGCATCTCGCTCTGAGGCAGTATCTAACAGAGAATAGCTTTTTCAATATATGACAAACGGATTATTTATCAATACTTATCTACCACAGAAATAATGAGGATGTTAATTGCATTTTTTTAAAATACCATGCATAAAAGCTCCTTCTTATCTGACAAATCAGACAGAGATAGATATTGGTTAGCGTTCTCATTTATGTCAATAGCAAGTGATTGATTAACATGCGGTTAACACTTTCAAAAGCATTGCTCACGGAAACCTGATGCTAGAGATTTATAAAATGGCAACTTGACATCATGACTTTTGCGTAAACACACACACCACTTTGAAGTCAAGTGGCGTGTTATCTATACACATTCTGAGCCATCTCTGTGCGTGTATGTCTACGCCATTAAATGTCCGAGTGATTCCGTGTATGTACACGCCGTTAAATGTCTGAGGGAAACGAAGCAAAATGTAGATCTACATCTGGGGAGCGATATTTTTTTCCTGAGGATGGTTGGGCACATAAATGCTCACATAAATGCTATTAACCCCAGTGACCAGTGTTGCCAGATTGGCGGGTTCCCACCCAATTGGGCTCCTTTTGGTCACGTCTGATAGGAAAAAATTGCATTGGGCGGGCCTTTAAAATTTGGGCTGGTTTTTGATTCAACTGGCGAGTTTTTATTTTTAACTATAAACAGTATTTTTTTCAATATTTTTATCATGAAAACAAACTATACAATAAATTGTATAATGTAGGATTATGTTTAAATTAGGTATGATTCATGTTATGATTCAGGTTAGCCAATAAGGTTCAGAGGAATCCTGTCCAATCGGACTTCAAGCTTGATTGGCGGGTTGTTGTAGGCTAATCGTTTTATTCGTTATATCGTCAAAACTGCATTTATCATCATTATTTATCATCATCATTATGCCAAAGTGGGGTAAATAGAGTGTAGTTGCAATAGCATCACTGGTTTGAGACTTGTTCTCTTACACAGCAGTTAATAAGTTACATTTTGACATGAATGAAAACAAGGCTGTGAGGGATAGACAGAATACAGTAGAATACTGTCGTTTAACAATGTCCCGATTGTTCAGCCGAAGAAACATCTTCCCCAAAGTTTTAAAAGTGGTGAAAAGTATGTGATCTAAGACCTTACACAGCTTGCCATTGTAAAGACTGTAATCTATCCCTCAGCCTCGTTTTAATCTGCATTGAATTGAAAATGCAATGACTGAGGTCTATAGTGCAACAAGAAAATGCACATTTCAGGTAGTTCCCATTCATGAGGAAATACCAAGGCCGTAAAACGAAACCTTTCTGTTTACAACCCTAAAATACGAACATAGAGCTGCAACAATGGAGCCTCCAGCTTGTAAATGCCCAGCAATTTGCGGTTATGTAAGACAAGAAAACTGAAAGTGCCGGTTCAGAGGCCAGTGTTTGCATTTCCTGTAATTAGAGAATCCGTTCAGTCAAGCAAGATGTAAATGGATGCCAGTCTTTACTGTGGCCGGCATTGGTAGCGTCAGCATGCATGTTTCACCAGGTGAATACATGTGTAGTTTGATCGCATTCTTCTGTTGCTACATATGTAGAGAACAAATGCACAAAAGAGGGACTCGCTTGCATAGGAATAATGTAGGTATCTCAGAGCAGGGCCGCTCGCTGCTGTGTGGAAGATTGTCTTTCATTGCATCATACTGTTTGGAGGACAGAGCTACAATGTCATCAAGATATGGCCGCAAGCCAAGAAACAAAGCTCCCCTGAAATATCTTTCTAGGTTGCCTGATGTGCCGGCACCCCTACCTGTTCTAGTAAGGACGCCATTGTTTTACCATAATTGGGATGTGCATCAGATAGTCTCTAAAGACCAGTGGAAGTTAATAAATGCTACCCACTTTGGCAAACAGTGATGTTATCATCTGCACACAAAAGACATAAAAACAAGCTGTAAAAAAAGGAAATAAATGACATTCAAATTAGGACTATCACTTTAAAATGTGTGCCAAAAACACTGATGAGGAACAGAATCACAATTTGAATTTTAATAAAGTACAATTAAGAAGAACTGCAATTCATATAATTGTATATAACAAATAACACATTTTCAGAGTAGCCCATATATATATATATATATATATATATATATATATATATATATATATACACACACTACCGGTCAAAAGTTTAAGATTTTTTATGTTTTTAAAAGAAGTCTCTTCTGCTCACCAAGGCTGCAATTTTTTGATAAAAATAGACAAAAAACACAGTAATATTGTGAAATATTATGACAATTTAAAATTACTTTTTTCATGTTAATATATATTAAAATGTAATTTATTCCTCTGATAAAAAGCTGAATTTTCAGCATCATTACTCCAGTCTTCAGTGTCACATGATCCTTCACAAATCACTCTAATATGATGATTTAATGCTCCAAAAACATGTATGATTATTATCCATGTTGAAAACAGTTTTTTACATTTTTATTTCAGGATTCTTTAATGAATAGAAAGTTCAAAAGAACAGCTTTTATCTGAAATGGAAAGCTTTTGTTAAATTAAACACCACCCTTTAAAAAGTTTGGGGTCAGTAAGAATTTGTATTTTATTTTTGGGGGAAATAAATAAGAAATCAATACTTCTATTCATCAAGGATGAGTTACATTGATCAAAAGTTACAGTAAAGACATTTATAATGTTAGAAAAGATTCTAATTAAATAAAAGCTGTTCTTTGAACTTTCTATTCATCAAAGAATCCTGAAATAAAAATGTAAAAAACTGTTTTCAACATGGATAATAATCATACATGTTTTTGGAGCATAAAATCATCATATTAGAGTGATTTGTGAAGGATCATGTGACACTGAAGACTGGAGTAAATGATGCTGAAAATTCAGCTTTTTCAGAGGAATAAATTACATTTTAATATATATTAACATAAAAAAGTCATTTTAAATTGTCATAATATTTCACAATATTACTGTGTTTTTTGTGTATTTTTTCTTAATTTCGGCCGCATGAGCGCAACTTTTATTTGAAATATTTACGAACGCTCGTTTTAAGCGAGAATGCAAATCATTTGCTCACAGTGACACCTATTTGACCGCAAATAATAATACAGTCTAAACAATGCAGGGTTGTTTTAACCCAAATTTGGGTCAAAATGGACTAACCCAAATGTTGGGTTAAAAAATAATTTAAAATCTTCAACTTTCACCTTCAACTGTACATTTTTTAATAACATTTTTAACCCAACATCTGGGTTGAAATAACCCAGTATTTTTTAGAGTGTAATAATAGCTAACTATTCTTTTTTTCCGACTGAATGTGACCAAAACGCTTATAAAAATGCTGTCATTATAAAATGTTCTTCAATGTATTGCTTGTTTTTTTTTCTTCTGTTTATTACATTTCATGTTGTGACACTTCTCCCTGCAACGTCAGCAGCGTTCAACGCGTGTGTCTTTGACGCTAGAAGTCGACGGCGGTGTGAATGTATAGTTACGCCCTACTTTCGTGGACCAGAGTGGAAGAGGCTTAAGCCTAGGCTTAATTTCCCAGAATGCATTACCTTAAATTTCTGTGAATTGCACGTCCCTTTCTTCATATCGCTCAGATTGTACGTCTCAGTCTTCCAGTCTCATTCAAACACTGCAGAGGATGACAGACATCATTGTGCCAGAAACCCACTGTGGCGCACTGCTGATGTGTTTCCTGTATGGCACTGGCCTCTGGGCGCAGAGATGGGTTTCTCATTTTGTCCTTGCCTTCAGATTATGGGGAAACCAGTGCCAGGCCGCAGCATGAAACGCAGAGAAGTGAGACAAAGACACAGCTGGAGACATTTGGACAAACCATGTCAGAATTGCATGAGCATGTTCTTGGGTTTGTGCACTCAGAACATACATAAAATGAGTATAAATATTACCAAGTACCAAGAATATTTGGTGAAAACTTACTACTTAAAGCAACATTGTAAGTTATTTTTGTAAATTGAGATGCATGGACCATCGTGTTTGTCAATATCTCAGTAACGTTTCATTTATTTATTTTTTGTGTAATTTAAGTAATAGTCATAATTTGTGAGACCTGCATCATTTTCAAGCAGTTAATGATAATTATGATTCATAATTTAAAAATAATAATAATAAATGTTTTAAGATTGAAAGTCTGGGCAATGCTAAAACAATAAAACCAACATAAAAGCAGGCTAATTTGAAAAGTAAAAAAAATATGTAATGAAGGCATGGAAAAATGTCACATAACAAAAAAAAAAGGTTTTGAAATCTGTTTTAATACTACAAAAAAAAACCTGGGACATAAAAGTGCCTGTAGTTGTCTGTGGTAATTGACAACAGGCCACATATGTTGTACATAGCCATTAAGTTGAAAATAACTCTTACTTTTCCTTGATTTGGGATGGTGTCCATTACTTTGTTGAACTTCTAAGTTGTAAAACATGAAGACTGCATCCAAGTATGATGTAGTAGTTTAGTCTGTCAGACTAACCACACTGAGATCATAATGAAATAGTAGCTCTCCATGGGGTGTGTCCTTCTGAAACCCGCTGCATACTGTGATCTGAAGGACAAAACCTATTTTAGTCATTTTAGTCGATGAGTTACTGTCAATATGCTGACACTTAAAAGGATAGTACAAACAAATTAAAGAGTTAGTTCACTCAAAATGTCATATTTTACTCACCCATATGTTATTTCAAACCTATAAGACTTTAGTTCATCTTTGGAAGACAAATGAAGTTCTACCAGAAAGACTCAGGAGGCAAAATACCGCAAATGTGCATCCATTAACAGCCCAGCAAGCAATATTATGATATAAAGTTCTTTGGCGTTGGCCCCTTTCGTAACTCACAACTCTGAGGGTCTGGACTCCTATTTCCTGCCTGAAGACGAAGGCGGGGGCTGCTGCCGACCCCTGTGAGGTATGGGGAGGGACCATCCTGGTGGTGGATGGGATAATGGAGGTGAATGTAGGCGTCAGCATCTGTGAACTCAGGCCATGTTTACACAAAGCCGGGTATTTAGCAAAACGAATATTTTCCCCCTCTCCGTTTTCAAAATAACATCGTTCACACACCCACATAAATACGCCGTCGAGCGCCATCATAACTATCCCAAACCTATTGGCGGCAGTGTAGGGGTTAAGGATAAAGCCAAGCAAGCCAATCAGAATCCTCAGAATCGACAAGAGAGAACCTAAAACGCCGTTTCTCCCAGTTCACACGACAACAAATATCCGGTAATATCCGTTTTCAGAAATCTCCACTTTGCCCGGAGTTTTTAGAAATAATCGTTTTCGGTGATAAAAAACGGCGTTTTCATGCACTGTAAAAAATAAACCGTAAATTTTACGGTAATAAACCGGCAGCTGTGGTTGCCAGTACTTTAGCGTTAAAAATACGGTAGGAACGTTAATGGTTTTACAGACTTAAATTAAAATTTACAGTATTAAACCGTATTTTATTTTCTGATAAAATGTGGATTTACCAACTTATTGACATTTTGATATCTGTTTTAGACCATTATAATACATTGACAACCAACAATCATCACAGCACACATACAATTAAAAAAAATGCAATAAACATTAATTTAAGAACATTAAATGTAACATAAAACCCTAATGTACATAACTGATTAGAAAAAAAAACAATACAACTATAAGGAACCATAGTTATTTCT
>JAQIUQ010004323.1:405000-527739 GCA_030378365.1 Hybognathus amarus
TATATCATTTTATGTAGTTAATCAATATCACATGAAGAGTGCCATTTCAGTTTTTCTCATCTAAAAATCAGCGTAATTAATATGTGTAATATATGAATTGTAAGGGTTTATTGAGGTTCGATATATGAAGCATAGGGTTCTTTACTGACTCTCAAAGAACCTTTGATGCTAAAAAAGGTTATATAATGACATGAAAGAACCCTTTTGGCACAAAGGTTCTTTATAGGCTATTATTCATTCATATATTACATTATTCTGCAACATTTTGTAGTTGTAATTAAATTATTGTTTATTAAACTGTTGTACTAACTTATTATCACATTTTATTCATGCTGATTTTGGAGAAGAAAAACTGAAATGGCACTCTTCGTGTGATATTCACTACATAAAATGATATAAATATACATTTTCTAACCCCCATGCTTGAATTTTTTGATCATTCACATGCATTCATAAACACATTTTAGGGTCTTGATGTTTGTCAATAATATGAAATATTTAATCTGGAAAGGACAAAACAAATAATGAATGAACCCAAAAGGTTCCATATAGAACCTTTACCTGGTTACAAAGTAACTTATTATTAAACCCTCAAAAAGGGTTATTGTATAGAACCTTTTAAGGGTTCCAAATGTAGCACTGATAGAACCTTTTAAAGTTCTCATATAGAACCTTTCTCTTCTAAGAGTGTAGGCATTGCTAGCGTCATGCTTAACCAACCGCAAGGAGAAAAATGCATAGAAAAGTCTATTTTCCACAATATATAACCTTTTTAATGAAGAATAAATTGTTTCCTTGAGCACAAAGCAATACCAAGCTGCACATTATCCACAGTTGGAGGGTGTAAGGTGGGCGGTGCAAAAACTGTGTGTCATCCTTAAAATAGCCATAAATGAAAGCTAAGGCTGCAATCAGAGAGTCTTACTCAATTAATGAAACATGAAGGCAAAAAGGACCTCAAGCGGATTGTGACCTCAATCCTCCCCTGCCTATTCCAACTCTCAGTGGAAACACCAACGATGCCCAGTCGTGACACTTTTCTTGGGCTTAGACTCAAGGGCATCCTTGGATAGCACATGGTGAATCACCTCCGCACCCATCCAGTGGGGTTTCTAGGGATGAGTCATCCTCATTAATGGTTGGCTATTCGGGAACGTCCGCGCAGCCGCGGAAGAGCGCGTGCACGGTCCGTCTTAGATGGGATTCCCCTAACAGAAGCCCAGCTGTCATGCAGTGCAGAGGATAGAGTCCAGCGACGTTGACGTTTCATTGGTCTATCTGCACGATGAGTCATCAACCGTACGGGTGGATCATTCACACACACTCAAACCTTTATTGCACAGCAGAGATGAACTGTGCAATAATAAGAACATATTCAATGAAAGGTCAATGCTATGCATATTTTTTTTCCCAGATACGTGCATGCTTGCCACAAAGTAATCCCATCTGCAACAGTAGCAGCCATTTTTCACACATCACCAACACATATATCATCAGAGAAGTCGATAAGAGCCCAGAGGCATTTAGATGGGCTGGTTTCGACAGAGCTATTATTCGGCTGCGGTTCCTTGACATCATTGACATTGAGTCCGTCTTGGCTAATGCTTCCCCTGCCTGTAATGATAACACGTCTGGAAGGATTGGAATTAGAAGACACATTTGTCTTTGGCATGACATTTAATTCTCCATTCAGACCAACCAATATGCCACCATTTGCAAGTTCCTGACAAGATAATTGGATCTAAACTAACATCACCAACAAACATACTAAATTATGTCTTAATAAACATATAGCCCAACATAAAATATAAATACAAAAGAGCTTTGTGGGGGTTAGGCTTAGGGTTAAGGGACAGAAAATAATTTACATGTAAAACTTATACTTAAAGCTAATCGTTTTACATATAAATAATTATATATATATATATATATATATATATATATATATATATATATATATATATATATATATATATATATATATATATATATATATATATATATATATATCCTCATTCCTCATATGTAAACTCACTTATGTAAAATATATTTAAAAAAAAATATTCTATAAAAAAAGAATGCAACGAAAATATTTTTGTCCTTACTAAATTTAAATTCAAATATCATAAACAAATAAATTAAAACAATTTAGGGAGATTTATTACAAATTGACATCAAAAATCCTTTTCCCACATATGTAAATTGATGTAAACCCTTTCAAAATAAAATAAATAAAAAAAAATAAAAAACATGTGAAAAGATTGCAAAAAATGGTTGCAATTTATAAGTAATTGTATTAAATATCGTAACTAAAAATCTATAAAAATTGTAGGTCCAAACTGAATGCTTACATGACTATTTGGGTCAATGCTTGCAAAAAATATCAAAACATATTGTGAAATGAAATTGCTTGCATGCAAACTATACACACACCAACTGGTGTTTGCTGTTTATGTGTATGTTGTATTTACTGTAGTCATGTCCCATACACAAAAAAATATTGAAAAATATATTATAGTGTCAAAATAAATATTCCAAATACATTGAAATATATCAGCATTGTTGTTCACTTATATTTATCATTTTGAAAAAAAATTCTCACATATAACAAAAATATATGATGTTAAGTGTGTAATATATTCAAATTTATAACATAATGTAAAATATATGGTCATAAAATCTTTAGCTTGCAAAATGTTTTTTTGATCATAGTAATTCCTCTACCTTTCCCCATGTACACATGGGTATTGCATCAGTGCTTTGGCCTATTTAAAGTAGATTCATGCAGCTTCGACCTGTGCTCTCACATCATCGGAGATATAAACTTCAACCAAAACCAACCATGACAACACGCTCATCTCCACGGCAACCTCGACTCATTGAGCTGCACAGAGCAAGCTCTCCTCATGACGGATACAGAGTGTTCCCTCTCCGCTCGTGGTACAATTCACACCGCACCTGCTGAATTACACTCTACTGTCAGACAGACACGACACCACACTGAAGCATCCACAGTACAGCGTCTATTCATGTCTCATCTTTTCCTTCTCAGTGCATCTGTTCAATGCAGGCAGAACCCAGAGGTAAACTGTAGAGATTGCTCTTTCATAGATCATGAGACTTCATGGAGGCCTAAATTATTTTATGTAAGAAGCAGCTTTGTCTCATGATTCTACAAATTCCTTAATAAAATATAGACACGAATGAGACAATAGAGGTTTTACACTTGGTAGCACTTTGCACTTAGTGCATATTATCAGTTCATGGCATGGATTCAAATAAATCATAATTATGACATACTCACAATTAAGAGAATTAATTTTGCCATGTCATAATTATCAAATAAAAAGTGAAATGGTGGGAAACACTTTACAGTGTCCTTAAGACAATAATCAAACCGTTATAACTAGTTAGCATTACCTAACAATGAATTATACTTTTACTGCATTTAGTAAACTTATAGTTCATGTTATATCAGCATTTAAGATTTAAAAAAAAATAATTGAATATATATATATATATATATATATATATATATATATATATATATTTATATTTATATATATATATATATATATATATATTATTTATATGTATATATATATATATGTATATATATATATATGTATATATATATATATATATATGTATATATATATATATATGTATATATATATATATGTATATATATATATATATATATGTATATATATATATATATGTATATATATATATATATATATATATATATATATATATATATATATATATATATATATATATATATGTATATATATATATATATATATATATATATATATATATATATACACACATGCATATATATAAATGCACTGTGTGATATAATATTAACAATGTTTAATAAATGCTGCTCACTATTAGTCCATTCATAAATGAGACCTTGTAAAGTGTTGTCACATTAGGACATAAAAAGCTGAAATTAAGAGATAAAAAGTCATATAAATATGACAAAACATCGAAATATGGCAAAAAGTCGAAATTGACAAAAAAGTTGAAATTATGACACTTATGACAATTATGAATAAAAAGTTGATATAAAAATACGTGATATAAAAACTCAAAAGTCATTATGACAAAAATAGACATAAGAAAATAAAGAAAAAGCTTGTCATAAGAAAAGCTTACAGCATAGTCTCACATTGACAAATATTGTTGGTTTAACTTAAAAAATTAAGTTCATTGAAATGAAAAAAATGAGTTAATACAATGAAGGAGATTGATTTAATCATCAGAAACTCTAAATATCATGTTATGTGAACTACGTAAATTATTTAAGTTGATTTAACAAAAGTAAAAATGTGATTACAAGTCATGAAAATATTTTTTTACACTACCCATTTAAGGTCATTATTTCAACTTCTGACTTTTCATCATAAATTTTACTTATATGTCATATTTATGATCAGTCAAAGCACATTTTTTCCCTTATGTGGTGGAAAGTCCTTCCATTCGATCCCATGAGGACTTTAGGAAGCTATAAAAGGCTGTTTGTGTTCACATGGACACTTTTGATGACATATTTTGGTGCCTTCAAAGCAAATCTGAGAACAATCTGAGCCATTATCAAGAGCATTATCACTCCTAATGACACACGTGTGAGATTAGTGTCTTCTGAAGAGCAGAAGTCTCAAACTGGCACGTATCCATGACATTTCTCCAAACTCATAAGGAAATGATGTAAGTCTAATCTAGACATAGGCTATGTAAACTTGTCCTTCAAATCTGATTGGTTTATCAACAAAGACGTTGACCCAGGAACACGTTTCACCTGTGAAATGGGATTCTGCCTCAGTTTGCTCTCCATTTAATCTAATCACAATTGGGATGTTTCTGTCCGAAAGCTTCTGGAACTCAGTATACAGTAAGTTCTGGTAAAACCCAAGAGGGTTGGAGCAGATGTTGTCAGTAAACCTTCAAGCTTATACGAGCGAAAGTGACCTGCTGCTGGGAGAGATTGATATCTGGAGTAATTTGAGTGGTTTTCTGCCCAGCATAAGACGTGGCATGAAGTCAAGCCTCATTACAAGTAAAAGTCAAACATTTATGTCTGCTATTTGAAAGATCAAAAACAGTCGTGGGGGACCGACTTACTGGACATTTCACTCCTGGAAGGCATTACTGATAATTCAACACCAAAAACAATTTAGAAAATAATACAGTCCCAATGCAACAATGGCATAAATGTACTTTTTGAATCTGTGCGTGACTGTAATCGCGCCTGCCAACCCATTATGTCATCCTCGGAAGAAGGAAAGGCTTATGATTATTTTGTTTATCACAGTACATGTTATACTCCTCTACAGTCTGTTATTGTGACCGTTAGCCTGTTGAAATCGTGATTAATGAAACGCCCGAATCTCTGGAAACGGTGCGACGGTTTTGACTTTGCCAGCCGAACACAATGTCAAAGTTAATGGAATGTCAAGAAAATCCTTCAAAATCTGGATAATCTGTGATCTTTCTACTAAAACCACCCCAGGCGGTTACGACTTGGCAGTCAAAAGAGGAAAAGGATAACAAGCAGAAAACATGTTTGGCTTTAACAGGAGAGAAAAGAGACTGGATGGATATCACCTGCGAGACAAATGCTACATGCAAGCATGAAATTATAGAGACGTAAAAGAGAGCAAGACATGGAAGAGAGTTAGTTGCATTGCACATACTCTTGGCTTGGCTATCCAGAAAATTATAATTGAATGTTTTTTTGTACAAAACTGTCATAAGTGGCAGCAGATCATGTATTCTGCAACAATGCAATATAATTAAACAACGTCTGTATAAAAACACTCAGGATGATCTTTCAGTCACAAGCCAGGGTGTGAATGTGAACTTGAAAAAGTGACACTTTATGAATAAGTTAGAAGGCAAAACTCAGCTGTTGACCTTCTAAAGTTGTTGCCTATTTATTTCTGCTTAAGCAAAGTTCACATCACCAGAAGTCTTTGAAGAATTGAGGCCATGTAATATACTCACAGCAGACAGTTCACTTTCTGAAAAGCAAAAAACGGCTTTTTTTAACATGAAATGAAGTTGTATTCATTTCATGTTAAAAAAAGCCGTTTTTTAACCCATACATGCTTAAAGGGTACATATCATGCTTTTAAATCATTCATTTTACTTATAAATCATAGATTTGTGGTCTAAATAAAGCATAACTGCAATGCTTGAGTCTGAATTCCTCATTATTATAGCTCCACAGGCCCCTTTTCTACCCCTTTTCTGATGTGCTTCTGTGAGCAAGTCGTTTCAATGCGGCCCCTTTAAATAAAAAGGCGATGCGTCTTTCCCCGCCCGCTTTCCAGGTCGCTGAGTTCACGGTCAGCTCAACTCAGGTTCAACTCTCGCGTTCGGCCATTAGTGTAGTTTGATAAGAGATACAATTACTATAGCTTCAAAGAACATTTTTATTCACACGTTAGCAAAATGTCAACAACGGAAGACTTGTCCACCAAGCCTTACATATTCGAGCCAGAGCGAGCGATTTGAAAAGATGACGACGAACCTGCAGAACAACGTCTTCATATGGAGGCAGTGGTAGCTATGTAAGTTAACTATGTTGTGTTATTAGTGAAAGTCGACTATTTCTCTTGTTAAAACAAGCACACTGACAAGATAAATGACTGCGGTCTGATCTTACCACTAAAAATCTGTATTGAAAATGATAACTTACGTTTAGAAAGCATCAGGAAACACAGCAGATAAATGATAGAAGTCGATCGGCAAACCCTTCTGTATACTGGCTGAGGTTGTTGAAGTGGGGATCCTTGAAGTGCTTCAGGTCACTACATCCAACAACCGAACATTTCGACTTGCCCTCTCGTAACTTCTGCATGCTTGGACTACAAAATCGGAGCGAGAAATAATAACGGCGGATTGCTGGAAGTGTTGGACCGGTAGTCGATGTCCTTATTTGTCAGTTCCACTGCAAATACTGTGACGTACTTGCTCAAAAAACGTCATAGACAACAGAAAAATCTGAACAGGTTGAAAAATATAGACCAAAACAGAATATAAAGATACAAACGAAGCACCTGAAGAGAATAATTTCATCTTTTCTGTACTTATAAACACTCCAAATCTACAACAAAATGCATTTAAGGGCTAAAAAGTGGATTTTGCATGATATGTCCCCTTTAAACAATTGCCTGTGGTGGGCTGAGCCCTTCTCTAATCACTGCGATTGCCTCTATAATCCTGTCAAGTAAAATAAATAAGAGGGATTCGGGACGGACTTTGCGAGACTGGGCGAGACGTCATGCGCGTTCACGCTCACCTGGCTATGTCTGGCAGGTTTGCATATTCGCCGCCATTCTCCGTACACTGTAAAAATGAATATGCTTTATCTAATCAAAAAAATTGTGGCAACAGATTACAAGCAATATTATTAATTAAATTTAACAAATTAGAATTGAGTAATAATTAATCAAATGAATTCCTTAAAAGCTAACCATTTAAAATGAGTAAAACTTCTGCAATTTGCAAATTTAGGTCACCATTATGGTGATCGGTGTTTGTTTTAGGTTTGTTTTAAAATGACGGTTTTCTCCTTCAGTGATTCTGCTTGTTAATATCAGGTGTCTTCAATGTTGGCAATATAAAATAAAGAGTTCTTAATTCATTTTTGATGTCTGTCTGTTAGTGAGATATTTTTGTTAATTTTTTTGTGTAAACTTTACTCATTTTAAACAGGAATAATTTGAGTAATTCTCTCAATTTGTCCAATTTAATTTATAATATTGCTTGTAATCTGTTGCCACAATTTTATTGATTATATAAAGCATATTCAACTCAAGCGACACAACTTTAGTCAACTTTCGACAAAAGTAGAAGATGGATTCAAAGAGACCGCCTTGTAGTTCATTCCAAACCCCGACGCAAACTCCACGCAAGACAAAGAAAATAAAAATTTTGTCTAGTGCTAGGCGTCGGAATAAGACGAGAGTCAACATCGGGAAGATTTCAACAAATGAAGAGATCTCCGGCTGCTCTCTACGGCTCAAACGTCTTGTTCATGAACGTGTTCCCATAACTAATAAAATCATAAGTGGACACAGTAAGCACATAAAAAAGTTCAACATGGAGATAGATGGAAACTAAAACCGAAGTTTTCTACTACCCCTGTTTCCCCCTCACACATATGTGTTCAATTTACTCAAATGCCTTTCCTTTCATATTTAGTTTTGCTTGTCGCCAGGAGGAGGCGTAGTTCTGCAAAAACTCAGATGCTGTGTCCGAAATCTCTTTTCAAACCACTACTCCCTACCCCCTATGTAGGGGGTAGAGAGGCAGATCACTATATAGTGAGCTCACCAGTAGGGCCCTATAAAATCCGTTTTATTCTTTCCCAAATTCCATTTTATTTTTTACCAAATTCTGTTTTTTCCGTTGTAATTTTTGCAAATTCCGTTTTTTCCATTGTAATTTTTGCAAATTCCGTTTTTCCGTTTTAATTTTTGGGAATTCATTTTTTTACCCTTTACTGTTATTTTAGTTGTAAAAAGAGTGTGCTTTTTATTCCGTGATCGCAGAAATTATAGGGCCCTACACCAGCATAACAGAAACATCACTTTCGGACACTACTCGATCGTCTCTCGGCGCCGTTGATTACATCATCTGTCAGCTGGTGCTGAGCCGGCTCTGGGCTAAATAGATTTTTTTAAATAAATACATTACATTATATTGAGCTTATTTCTCCAAAATTTAAAAACTAAAAGTCATTTCTGGCCGTTTCTGTTATAATGCGCTACTCCACGCATGATTATAACTTATTTTACGAATCAGCGCAATGCATGATGGTATGTAGGGCTTGGGTTTGTGACCATCGGTTGTACACTACTTTTCAAAATGCATTCTGGGATACATTGAGTGGACTATATAGGGTATAACAACCATCACTATACATTCGGACAGCACTACAAAATGGCAAGCTCACTATATAGTGAGTACTGGGTGATTTCGGACACAGCAAGAGACTTGCGCAATGCACATTTAAGGTTACGTACTTACACATTACATGTACTTGCTTTAGTAATAACTGTAAATTATGCATAATTACAAGTAACTAACCCTAAACCAAACCTTATGACTCTATAGTAAGTACATGTAGTTCATTAATATTATTTGAGTAAATACAATGTAATTACATCACCTTAAACTACAGTGCAACCAAGCTATTTAACATGCATACATTTGTGAACTCCACAACGCATGTGATTCATACTAGGTCCATGTCAGGTAAAATAGGTCATGTACTAAAATAGTTTGCCACTCAAACACTTCATCATGAGCCACATCTTCACTTTGACACATGAAAACATACACAAAGCATGACATTTGAATTTTGTTTGCCAGAAAATACACATTTGTGCTACCATCAGCTAAGACTGTCCATTAACTACAGGATAATTGAGAGATTTTTCCCAGTCATCTGAATGGAAAAAGGTGATATAGTGTCCCAATTTATGACATAATTATTACTTTTTTCATCATTTGACAATAGAGTGGAATAGCATATTGCTTAATGTGCACGGTGCACACTGAATGCTGTACTGTAATTCAAAAATAGTATGTGAAACAGCAAGAATTATGCCATGAAAAACTGCAAATGCTACGCTGCATTATTGTCACTATGCACATCTACTGCAGACACACTAAAAGTAGTATGCTAGTATGCTACTCCAAAATAGCCAGGTTCTAGGAGAACTGTGGGAAAGCATCTGGACAGCCTCCAGAGCCTCCCTTTGCTAACCAGGCATGAAATTCCTGCGGCAGTGAGCAAAATAAAAGAGTGTGTACGTTTGCGTGTGTATGTGTGTGTTTTAGACAGATACTGAGCAAGAGAGAGAGGGTGTCCCGTACAACAAGCACGGAGGAAGGCAACATGTAATCATAATGACCGAGCCGAGAGGACGTGGGATGATGCAACATAATGAACATAAACGCAGGAATGCAGGGCGAGAGAGAGAGAGAGAGGTAAGAGGAGGACAGGATGAAACTTAATGGCTTTTCCATTCGTCAGGAATGTGCTGATGAGCATGTCTCCTCAAATTAAAACACAAAGAGACAAAACGGAGAACATGCACAAACACATGGCCGTTAAAATCACCTGATGGCACTGACAAACATTAACAAGCACGGCTGCTTTTTTAATTCAATGGCATTTACTCAAGTAAACAGACCATTTATTATGACTGTACCATATGGGAATTCAGATATTTTACATTTTTAATTACTTTTTGTGTAGAAAAATCTGAAAACACTAGACAGTTTGAGTCAAAAAAAGAGATGTTAAAAATCGCCCTGAAAATGGAAAGTCAAAAGTTGAATTGCATTGTGGGATACAAGTATGCTTATATATTTAGCATTATGGCAAATGTCACATTACATTAGTGATGTATGTCTCGAGACCACTTTTACGTGGTCTCGGTCTTGTCACGGCCTTGACGGTCTTTGGTCTAGGTCTCGACTGTCTCAGACCGAACATTGTGGTCGAGGGATTTAGCAATACAATACTACAATATCTACAACGAGATCCGCAACGGATTGAAGCGCATGTCCAAGTGGAGACAAACCAACTTTCAGATCCTGCACTTAAGCTTATAACTTCGTTTTTAAGTGACTAGTGATGTGTGAAATGTGTGAAGTATTGATGTATTTAAAAGTTACAGAATGGATTCATTTGGAGACTTCGAAATCGGCAGCGATAGACAGGCAATGCAAAACAAAATCTTACAAGTTATTGCTTAGCTTCAACAACTCTAGTCTGTTTTTTGGTCTCCAACTTGGTCTCGATCTTGTCTTGGTCTCGATCTTGTCTTGGTCTCGATCTTGTCTTGGTCTCAACTTGGTCTCGAACTTGTGTTTGCCTCGATCTTGTTTTGGCCTCGAGTCTTGTCTCTGGTCTCGAGTCTTTGTCTTGGTCTTCAACTTGGTCTCGAGCTTGGTCTTGGTCTTGTTTTGGTCTCGAATCTCTGTCTTGGTCTCCAACTTGGTCTCGAGTCTTGTCTTTGGTCTTCGTGTCTTGTCTTGGTCTCGATCTTGTCTTGGTCTTCAAGCTTGGTCTCGAGTCTTGTTTTTGGTCTCGATCTCTATTGGTCTCGAGCTTAGTCTTCAGGCCTTGTTTTGGTCTCAATCTTATATCTTGGTCTCGAACTTAGTCTCGAGTCTTGTCTTGGTCTCGAAGCTTTGGTCTCGGTCTTGATCTTGTCTTGGTCTCAACTTTGGTCGCAAGCTTGGTCTCGGTCTTGTTTTGGTCTCGAATTCGGTATCTTGGTCTCAACTTGGTTCTCGGTCTCTGTCTTGGTCTCGACTTGGTCTCGGTCTTGATCTTGTCTTGGTCTCAGACTTGGTCCTGATCTTGCTCTTCGTCTCGACTCGATACCCTCTGGTCTTGGTAGTGTCTTGGTCTCAGTTTTGGCGGTCTTGATTACAAGTCTACATGACATAGAAAAATTTCCTTCTAAAAACACACACACACATATATATAAATATATATATATATATTACGTTTAATTAATCACACTAAAAATTAAAGTCAGGTTGTTGAACACATTGCATTGTGGGATACAGTGTGCTTTAGTTTATATACTGCACATGGCAAATGTGGTAGTCCATATTCCGCACTACATATAGAAAACTTGCATTGTTGTATATATTTAATGCATACTACTTTTCCTAAATGCAATTCAAAGTATACTTATTTTAACATGGACATTTTTCATTTTGTGCACAGTACAGCATGATACTTTTTTCTTTTTAAAATGCAATTTAAAGTACATTTCTTTAATATATAGCCTTGAACATTTGCATTTCGTGCACAATATATTTTCACTGCATACTGTTTTTTACTTTTTTAAATGCAATTTAAAATATTTTATTTATAGAATATTTCAGCCCGTTCTCATCCAAAAGGGGTCATCTAACTGACACTTTTGACCATGCTTCAGACCTAAACCTACCCGCGTCATCTAAACTGTAAAGGGTGCCTAAAGTAAAGGGTGCCTAAAGCGTCGGATGCATGGTCAAAAGTGTCAGTTAGATGACGCCTTGCAATAAGAATGCGTTGCATAGGCTACTACTTTTTGTAAAGTAATAAATTAAAAAAAATTTTTTATCTAAGTGTCTTAACTCCTGGCAGTCTAATGAAATAATGAATAAAAGAGATGTTAAAAACAGAAAGCATTTTTTTTACACTTTTTACAATATCACACTAGAAAAAGTCAGGTTGAATGCATTGCATTGTGGGATACGGTGCTCTAGTTTGCACATTATGGCAAATGTAGCCCTACTATTCCGTACTAGATACAGAGAATTTGCTTTTTTTTTGCGTTTCTATACTGCATACTATTTTTTAATATTTTAAAGTGTATTTGATCTAAAAATGTGCATGCACTGTGGGATAGAGTATAGATATATACAGTCCCTCAATGTGATCTTTTGTAAATGCACATTTTAGCAAATGTAGTGAGTCATCCAGGAATTTTAAGCACTCAAAAATAAACAGTGTAGAAATAGTAAGACTGGTATAATACTGTTATTCTGACCATGACCAATGTATTTCAGCTGTAAAGGTTGTAAAACTCGTTTTGCACATGCAATAGCATCTGGCATGACCTTTAATTGAAGGTTATCTGGCAGAGCGATATGCATTAATCACTGCACTTTCATGAAGCAACAATGGTGTGATCAGATCAGTCTTCCTGATTGGCTGAAGATCAAGCAATCAATGATAATGCAAAAGGAAGACCACAAGGGCAACACATGGAAACCTGAGCCCTCGGGTCAATCAAACAGACAATATTAGACTTGTCTAGCTAACAAGATGACAATATCCGTTTCATGAGAATGACATCATATCTAGTGCCGCAGGTTCATTGATATAACACTCGTTCCTTTAACGGCTGCAGTATGACTCATGTTATGGCAAAGGTTATTTTCATATCTGAGGCCGTCATCCATACTTCACTGGTGTGACTGGATTAACCATACGTTACAGATATCAAATGATCTCAAAACATGATTTAAACATGGTGCATTCATTTACGTACCATTACTGTTTCAGTGTCAGAGATCATTTCAAAAGTAACATTACAATAATATTTGAAGAATAATCAAATAGTATGTTTCCTTAATGTTCGCCTAAAAACATTTAGAAATAACACTTTCATAATTACACAATTACTTGTTGCATTTTGTGTACCAGATTTTTATTTTTATTTTAAACTAATAGGCTTTGTTACTTTTATCTCTGTCTTTAACATGTTTAGCAATTATTTTTGCCTTTTTTAAATGTTTTTTTTTGTAAGCTACATTGCACACCCTCTTTCAATCTTAAAATATGAAAATCAATCATAAAAGATAAATTTGATAAACTTGAAAAAGATAAAGGCCTTGAAGAAAATCAAGCAAAGTATTAAATAAATATTTCATAAATATTATAAGCTAAATAAAAAATTTTATATGTATTATGTGAAAATTATATGATTTATATACAGATATATTTATATAAACAACAATTTTGCGACTAAAAAGTATTTAAAAGTTAGTTAGTGTAGACAACAGTGAAATATGACAACAGTGAAAAAATAAGACATTCAGTGAAATATGAGACTAGTGATGTGTGAAAAAAAGACAAAAATCACTGGTCATGGAATATATTATTGTGCCTATCAAGTAATTTTGTCATATTGTCAAATTATACAAACAATTATTATCCTATTATTTAGGATACAAATATGACAGCTATGCAAATAGCCTCAGCAAGACAAAATTGTCTTGTCTATTTTTTTTAAATCCGTTTCCAAAAATGAATATGACAAAATTATTGAGTAATGCACCTTCTTATTTTCTAAAAGTCCGCAAGGCAGTTAAAGAAACACTCATTTATCAGAATGAAAGAACATAAACAGCATTCATTTCAAAACTCTCGGCCAAAAGTATCCTTCTAATTTCACCAATAATAGAGTGAAATCGATG
This sequence comes from Hybognathus amarus, assembly GCA_030378365.1. Lineage (NCBI taxonomy): Eukaryota > Metazoa > Chordata > Actinopteri > Cypriniformes > Leuciscidae > Hybognathus > Hybognathus amarus. Next base: position 419,017 of record JAQIUQ010004323.1, read on the forward strand.
ACCAATCATCACCCAAACGCTCTATTCATAGCCTGCGGTCGTCCTTGAGTTCAGGTTGAGAGTGTGTTAAGAGCCGTATAGTGTTACACCCTGATGAAACACAAGGACGGTTGAAGGAGAAACTCAGGAAACAGGCAGTGAGTCATGAGCTGGGTTTACAGCCGTAAATCACTCCACTATCTCTCAAAGCTGGATTTCTGTGTCAATGAAACAAGTGTTCAACGGTACACGTTCATCAGAAATATCTTATATCAGATAAGAGCGGTGAGAGAATGGAAGGTAAAACCGTGCTGAGAGTTTCTCAGACTGAACAAGAAAGTGAAAGACCCTTGAAAACACTGAGGGCCATATTGTGAAAAGAAAATCAGTTCATGCATGACAAAAGTGTTCTAAGTGTGTAATTTAATCATTGCATAAAAAATGGATGTCATTTAAAGCGGTCATGAAATGAGACATCAAATTCGCCTTGAGAGGCTGTACCATTAAAACATCCAGCAAGTTTTATAGCTTAAAATGTCCTCCTCATTATAAACAAAGCATTTATTTAATCAAGGTCCAAAAATGGACCAAAAATCTGTGACGTCATAGATATTTACACATGACTGCCAGAGAAAGACATTAACAAATAGTTATACGTCATTCCACCATAGGCCCCGCCCACTGGCGTTTAGTTGCTTAACGCCCGACTGTGCATACACACCGGAAATGAATAGCACGTCAAATTACCGTCTACCGTGTCTAGTTTGACGCTTGACCACTTTGTGTTAATTCGCACGTCAAGAGTGAAACTGACGCACGTAAAAACAAAAGTTTGAAGTTTGAGTGTCACGCGCGTCCGAATTCGAAACCTGGTGGCGGCCATCTTTTTTTATGTTGATCGAGCATTCATCGAGAGAGTCACCGCTCTGTATTTGCTCTGGAGAGCAGAACAGCAACATAGGGATCATCGTCGCCGTATTTGTGTCCACCGGACCCTTCAGAGGCGAACCGTTTGGCGAGTTTCACTATTTGCTTGCTCCAGTAGCTGTCCCGCACCCAGTTTGAAGACCTGTTGTCCCACAAAGAAACTTTTGCTTAAATTATGGTTTTAAATGGATATAGTTTTCCAAACACTTGTGCAATATGCAAATGTGCAATAGCGAGTGGGCGTATCCTATGCAATGACTTAAGCCAATAATAATAGAGCTTGTTTAGTGTCAAGCCTTTAGTGTCAAGATCACCTTAAAAGCAGATAATTTCAGACAGAGGGTCAGAATGAGGGTTAGAAATATATATTTTTTGCCTACATATATATGTTTTGTTTGTTTTTTGAGAAACAAACTTTATTAAAATTATAAGTGAACATCAAGAAACATATTAAAATAATACAAAAATCCATGACATGATTTGTTTAAAATGATTTTAGTGAATTTCACCACTGTGACCCAAAGTTTGATAGTTTGGTATATTTGTGATGCTCAATTTAATTTAAGGTTATTAAAAGGCAACAAAAGAGCACATATGCAATGAAGCCACACTAATAGGAGCTCCATGTTGATGCAACGGATGTAGGCCAGTAAGAGCTGTGCATGTAAACCTCACTCCCTGGCCTCAAGAGGCGCATCAGCGACTGACGCTAATGGCTACGGTCATTAGCGTCCTTGTTAGTGCACCCGCCTCCAACGGCAGAGATCGGTTCGAATCCGACTCTGACAGAGACGAGTAGGAACCGGTTACATTTGATGCCATGACCCAGATGGGAGTGAGGTTTAGGGGGTGAGTGTAACACGTAGGCCAGTAAGAGCTGTGCGTGTAAACCTCACTCCCCTGGCCTCAAGCGGCGTGCTCAGCGACTGACGCTAACTGCTACAGTCTTTAGCTTGTTTAGCACGCCCACTACAACAAAAATCTGCATTGACGCCTTATGAGCGCTACAATACAGTCTTTTCCAATCGTTTTAAGGTTCTATATACGAAGCACTTTAAAGAACCTTTTCTTAAGGGTGTACTTTTGTAAAACGATTGGAAAAGACTGCATTTTGGTGCTGACTGAGGTGTTTTATTTTAATTAAATTTTACGAATTAAACAACTTTGCAAACCAAATGAAATCCTTTTAACATGCATGTTTTATGCAAACATTTAAGACACCTTTTTGGCATAAAGGGTTCTTTAAATTGAGTCAAGAACTCTGGGGAATCCCACTGAACCTTTTTTCTAAGAGCGTAAAGCTCCAAAAACAGGTTAAACGCTTCCAAACCTCCTTCTTTGTTCAAATGTATTGACATTAAATGCTTCATGATGGTCTGTAAATTCAAATGGAAAGAAACATGCTCAGGAAGTTAAAGAGTTTAAACCCTGTCGTCTAATACAGGACATCAATACACACACACATTGCATCTGCTGAAAATTTGCTGGTCATCTTACAAGCGCATATTGAGTTTCAAGCAAAGTATTGTCCATGATAACATTTATCTTGAATTGAGATGGAAGAAATAGCAACCACAGAGGAACATTGGCCTGGAAGTATGTTTGACTGGAAGACTATTAACAATGTGGTTGAATCTAAAACCAGGCAGAGATTTACGTGGTTATTTTGTATTAAAAGTCACTCCAGTCCAACATACTGTTGTTTTCCAGAAAAAGGGATAGAATTCAGGGTCAGTCAAGGACAACATTTCCCGATTCCAGCAATACAGGAGGAAAGCTATGACTGCAGCTCATAACCGGAGCATTTAAACACTAACTGGTTGTTTTGGTCACTTTGGTGGCATCTACTAAAACCTCCAATATAAATACAGAGGATATTTTCAGAGTTTGGGTTTGTTTGGGTTCCTTCAGTCCACTATAAAATTTGGAAATATCTGCTGCCATTTTTGCATAGCATCTGTAATATTTTAATAATTTCCCTATATCAACTGAACGAAAACAAATTCCCAAACCTCATAATGGTTAAATATTTGCTCCTTGAGGCTAGATGTTATATTATCAGCTGTTTACTGCAGCAAATTTGGATTCTGAAAGCCTATTTCAGTATAGAAACAAACATTAAAGTCCTTACAACCAAAAAGTTAATGCTCAAAAGTTAAACAATTACAAAAATAATAGAAAAAACTATTACGATTTTAACTGATTTAATTATTTTTAATTATTTTAATTCATTCATTTAATTATATATATATATATATAATTAATATGAATTAATTAAAATAATTATATATATATATATATAATTTTTTTAATTAATTCATATAATTAATTATATATATATATATATATATATATATATATATATAATTATTTTAATTAATTCATAATCAATAATTCATATATATATATATATATATATATATATATATATAGGTCTGAAAAGGAAATATAAAAATATTCAAAAACTATTTTAACGATTTGTAATTCAACATTTGTCAAATCAACTTAGATTAAAGTGGTTCAAATAACATAATATTTTGAGTTTCTGTTGATTAAACCAATTTCCTTCTTTGTATTAACTCAAATTTTTTACCAAATTTTTAACTTCAATTTTAAGGCAACCAGGTTACATTTTTAAGCCAAACCAACTTAATTTTTAAGTACAGTAAACTTGGATGTATCTTGGAGAATCTTGTATGTATGACAAAAGTTGAAAATTAACTTATTTTGATGAGTTAAAGCAATTAAAAACATGCTGTCATAACTTATTGATTACAATCACATCTTTTTTGCATTGAATTGTAAAAATATGTAAACACAGTTGAAAGTACAATAGTGGCAGTATTGCATTCACTTGAAGAAAAAAAATCTACTCTGTTTTTCTGAATTAACGACTTAATTATCTCAGAATTACAAGATAATTTTTCATGGAAAAAAGTTTTTGCTCTGTTTTTCTGAATTAATCGACTTAATTTTTTCATGAGAAAAAAGTTTTTGCTCTGTTTTTCTGAATTAACGACTCAATTTTTTCATGAGAAAAAAGTTTTTGATCTGTTTTTCTGAATTAACGACTTAATTTTTCATAAGAAAAAAGTTTTTGCTCTGTTTTTCTGAATTAATGACTTAACTTTTCATAAGAAAAATGTTTCATTCAGAAAAACAGAGCAAAAAAAATTCCATGAAAAATTAACTCATTAATTCAGAAAAACAGAGCAAAAATAAATAAATTTCTCATGAAAAATTAATTCGATTAATTCAGAAAAACAGAGCAAAAAAAATTTCTCATGAAAAATTAACTCGTTAATTCAGAAAAACAGAGCAAAAAAATTTTTTCTCATGAAAAATTAACTCGTTTAATTCATTAGAACAGAGTAGATTTTTTTCTTCAAGTGAATGCAATTACGCCTCTGTACAATAGTTCCCTCTATACATATGGTAAAAATATAATATTATAATTTTTGTGTTGAAGACTAAGAAATATAGTCCTTGTGACTAGTAGCCTAGTCCTGGTCTCACTTATAATATTAACAGGCCTCAAAGGTGAGAGAAAACTACTCACTGCCATTATTGTGTTTGTCAGGCAAGTTACCGTTTAAAAAGTGTTTCACTACACCACTTCTTCCTGGTTAAGATATTTCTGCGTTTATTGGCGTTAAGTTCAGCGTGAAAGTGTGACCTAAGCATTCCTCCCACTCAAAAAAAGATTTCCAGACCAACATGCAGCCTACCATAATGCACTGGGGCAGATGTGGCTCCATTGTTTCGAGCCGGGGGAGAGGGAGGCTTTCTGTAGCTGTCTGGGTTTGAAAGCGTGCCGGGTTACAGCAGCACAGACGCCGTGGCGGAGCTCCAGAGGTAAATGGAAAACCACAGTCTCCGGTCCACACAAGTGCAGCATGAGTCACCGGAAGGAGCCGCGCACTTGCAGAACTCATTAAGGGAAATGCAAGGCATATGGATTTCCTATGTCAATAAAGAGTGCTTTGGCAGACCTCGCAAACCCCCTGGTGAATCCTGGAGGACTAACACACAGAAACTGCCTAAACTTGCATCTGATTAGCATGATAGATCATGACTCGAATGAATAAAGAAAGAGTCCAGTTTTCTATCAACAGATCATTAATAACAAAGACGGGGCATTTCATGAAACCTCACGTTGTGCGTGAAACGCGACCGCCTTGGCAGTGGAAGCTTTAGAAATGCCTCTGTCACTTTTAGTCAGTTTAAACTTGACTTGTCCTTAAGGAGGGGTTCCACATTACTACACTGTATTTCCATGGCTGTGTTTAGTTTTCAGTGTCTAGCGGGAGGTTTTGTCCAGATCAAATTAATGCAGGGGATCAAATGTAACTGTGCAGAGCCCGGACATGCATACCAAGCTCAGGTCCAGGTTTACATTATCAACTAATCTGTTTGCAACAGCGCCATCTGGTGGCATGAGCTAGTCGGGTTCTGCAGGTTTTATGAATGTTATTTATGTTCATTTATAGCCCTCAATCGGGTCATGGGGTCTATACGACCCCAGTCAACTTTTACTTAATAAAAAATAGGTTCCCTTCATCTCAGTGGAATAAGATTTTGTGACTTTTCATACATTATCTATCTATATACACACACAACAACTGCTTGATTCAGTTGTTCTGAAGGTAAAAAAAATGTTTACACTTCTGAACTTCGGGTCAATATGACCCCACATTGAAATGAATGGGAAATGTAAAAAAAACTAAATATATTTCTTCATGTGTCAATTTTTTTTAAAATCCGGCATAAATCTGACATTTTTTACACAGAAATGAAGGCCTAGTACTAGACCATAAATGCAATGTATCATACAAAATTTTTTTCATATGCAAGCTAATGGTGTAGTTGAGGAATTGTGAGGTATATGGATAAGAAAGTACTTTATATCTCCAAAAACACAGCATTAATGAATAGATGAGAAGTAAACAAAAAAAAGAAAAAATATATTATTTGTATGATTAAAAATGTATATTTTTTCTACAACCCAAATCCCAGAAGTGTAAACAGGAAATGAAGACCATTTGAAGGTTAATGAAATATAAATTAAATTTTTTTAGCTTTTAGTATGAATATTAGTCTTCATGTCAGTCAATGTCAGTCCGCCAATACAGATCAATGATTTTCTGTCCAATCGAAATGCTCTGTAGGATATGAAGCTCCGCCCCCTACTCTATAAATAGATGCTGCAGGTGAAATTGAAGAGTTCAGATGTAAAAGCCTCTAAATGCCATTTGAAATTTTCTTCTAAAATGACCATTTTTATCAAGCTTGTATATTTAAGTTCAGTAATTTAACTTAAATGACAATTAATAGGTAATTCTTCATTGCCATTTAAGTGAAATTACTGAACTTAAATATACAAGCTTGATAAAAATGGTCATTTAAAAGAAATTTCAATGGCACTTAGAGGCTTTTTCATCTGAACTCTTCAATTGTCACTTGTTAACTATTTACTACATGGTGATTGGCTCATAGTGCACTATATAGGGTATAGGGAACGATTCAGAAGTGTAAATGTGCTTTTTATTGGGGCGAATGAAGTCTGGTTTCCAGGTAGTGTCAAGTTAACCATGGTGTGCACACACACACACACACACCATCTGCTTCGAGTCCAGAGACACGATACACAGAGCGGATCACATGCACGAGTCAGCACAGACCACAAAACAAATCCGATCATTTGAATTCTGCACAGAATAGTATATTTTAAAGCGATATGGAGGAGATTAAGAGGAGAAACGGTTAGAGATTAGGAGGAAACTGCAGCTTTAACAGCTCAACAGCTCATTTTCATTGCTCAAAATGTTATTTATACTAAAAAATGTTTCTTTAGATTATAAAATGTTATGTTATGGGATTCTGTTTTGAGGTCCCTTGCATTGTGAGAGTGGCATATCTCATTCACATGAATACTATTGCTATTCATAGGCCTAGTTTCAAAGACATAGCTTGAGCCAGGAGTAGGCCTCGGTTAAATTAGGACAGCTCTTATCAAACATGCTTTAGAAAAAGGAAAGAAAATATTACTGGTGTGCATCTTGTGACTAAACAATGACACAGACTTATTGTATGATATATCAGTGAAAGTTGCTTTCAGTTAAAACAGTTTTAGTCTGGGACTAGGCTAATGTGTTTTTTTTTTAAGTAGCTACAGGCTTTAAATAACATCAGAAAATGTGTTTAAAACGGTGCGGTGCAATTTTGTGTGATTCAATTCTGAGCTCATTCCTTTACTAGCAGAGATTTACTGCCAGTAGCTCTGTAATAAAACCTAAAACTAAGCTTGTTAGGCTTCATCTATAGTTTTATCTCTGCCCATCTGTGAACATGAGTCTTGACGCTGGTGTTTTGGATTGCATTTGAAGGCCACACAAATCCCTATAGACCTGCTCTTGTACTGTCTGAGAAACAGAGAAAAAGAACTGCTGACTGGTCTTTATTTCCCACCAAAATGCATGTAGATTGTGGAAAATTGCAGACGTGCTTGTATGCATTTACAGGCAAGAATAGTAACAGGGTGGTCACAGTAGTTTACCCATGCACTCAGTTGCCCTTTAGTATTTTAAGAGCAATATCTTGTTCAGCAAAGGTCAAGCCACAGGCACAGAGTGGGTGGGTGGTTGTGTTTACAGCATAGTCAATATTTTTCCACCCCTGACATGTATTCAGAACTAAAAAAAATATGTAGTACAAATTATGTAGAAAAATACAATCTGAAAATGTAAAACATTACCAGATTGGAGGAGTTATTCAGCTTCCAATGATGCATAAAGCCTTTAAAAAGCTGTGCAGTAGTAATAATAATAATAACTAGCCATAAGGACTATTAGAATCTGCACTGCCTTTAATCTCTTCATGTGAATCCTTTTTATGTGATTTAATGGCCCTATTTCCCTTTTTATTTATTATTTTTGAATGTATTTATTTATTTATGCTAGTGTCTCCTTTCTTGTTTTGGTTGATATGGTTGATATGTGATGTACGTATGATTTCTCTTTTGTATTTTCCTGTTCTCAGCATTAATAATAAAAAAAATATTAAATCAGACAAAATCATCTAAACATAAGTTAATAAAAACTTTAAATAAAACAAAAAACTGCAGTTTTACATTTTTGTGATTAATAAAAAATTACATTTTATTTGATTAATTTTGTATTATTTATTTAAATAAAGTGTATAATCATTATATTATATGTCATTTTAAAATACCCCACACGTATAACGAATCAAGACGACCTCTAAAAGAAAAACTACATTTCCCATGATGCCTTCTGCTCTAGTGTGCGCTGAGTGCGCGTTCTACCGGAAATACTCTTGTTGTGCCCGTGGATTTGATTTGTACAGGGCTGCCGTTTTACTGGCCTTACGGTAAGAAATCTCCAGCCTGCGATGCAAACCCTCCTTTCACGGCATGTCACCGATGGACATTAAACATCTGATCTAATCACCTGTATTTCTCTCTGAAGCTTCATTAGCACAGTTTCTAATACCTGAAGACAAAGCTAAGATGCTAACTGCTTAGCGTCCCCTTATATTTCTCTTGACGGTTTTTGCTCCAAAGCAGATAAATGAACACGTATAAATAATTATGTGAATAAAAGAAGTTTAAATGAGGCTGAAAGAAATTGATTTGGCCGGTACCATGACCTACAAAGCTATAGTTTTAGCATGTAACGTTACAACAATCGGCTAAACAGAGCTAAAAAGGCTTTAGTACAGAAATGCAAGGGTTATTTTTATTTGATTAATTGTAAAAGTGATGTATAAGGTGTTTAGTAGTCTGTGTTTGTAAAAAGAAAATACACATATATAGAAATTTGTCACAGTAAATGCATATATATATATATATATATATATATATATATATATATATATATATATATATATATATATATATATATATATATATATTCACACATTAAATGTGTCTGATAATGACTTACCTTATTTATGTTGTGGCAGCTGCAGAAACCAGAGAAGATGAGTGATGGATTTGTTCAACTGCAGTCCAGCTGTCACCATAAAAACCTGCTCAATGCCATGTGGAAGCTGAGGACCATGGGAAACCTGTGTGACATCACGGTGCAGGTGGATTTTCAAGGAGAGCTGGAGGAGTTTGAGGTCCATCAGGTGGTCCTCGGCCGCATCCAGTGGCTACTTCAAATCCCATCTCTTATCTAATGACCAATTGAAAAAGATTTTCCTGTGTGACATTTCACCAAATGCGTTTGCAAAATTCTTGGAGTATGTGTATTCTGGGAAAATGGAGGTGGAGAAAGTTACATCAGTACCGTATTAGAAATGGCTAATCTCTTGAAGTGCCCAGACTTAGTGGATGCTTGCGAGGCCGAGATTCCCAGCACCGTTTCAGCTGAATCCCTGCAGAAAGATGACGTGGATTCAAAAACGACTAAAGTCAAGACAAAACAAGAATGCATTAAAAGAGCCATTAAGAGAAAAAGACAGTAAAAGTGTCTGAAAATGTGAAGGAGGACGGGAACCGATGCGCACGGCAGGAGAAGCAGAAGGTTAGCGGGTCGCAGAGTCTCTGTGGACTTCCCTCTGAAAAAGTCAAAGACGCAAACGGAAACATTTGATGATTCTGACACAGCAGCAGAAGAAGAACAGACATCACATGACCCAGAGGCAGAACCATCTCAGGACGCTTTGGGTAGAAAAGGCGCTTGCGATGACGGTGGGTCCGAGTCACCTCCTGGTGTGCCTGAGGAAGACCCGCAAGAATCAGACTACATGCCCGTTGAGGACGTGGACGAGGCCGACAGAAGCCGAGAAGGAGATCAAGAAAGGAGCAGCAAAATACAGGTGTGAAAAATGCAGCCGCTCCTTCTACTACGAGAAGAGCTTCCTGAAACACTTAAAGGTCAGCCACGGGGTTCAAATGGACACCACCTTCCGCTGTGACGTCTGCAAGCAGACGTTCGGCCGACCGCTGCAACCTGAAAATCCACCAGCGGCACGTGCACAACGACGAGAGGCTCTTCCCCTGCGACATCTGCAACAAAACCTTCAAGCGCAAGAAGGACGTGACCCGCCACAGGCGGCAGGTGCACGAGGGCGGCACCGACAGGCACTACTGCCACATCTGCGGCAAATCTCTGAGCTCTAAAACGGCCCTGACTCTGCACGAGAGGACACACTCGGGGACAAACCCTTCAAGTGCGACGAGTGTGGATCCAGATTCTCCCAGAGTTCAGCCCTCAAGACACATCAAAGGTAGTGGGCAACAGATGGAGGGATGCACTGGTTAAAGAGTAGTTCACTTTTAGAAAAACTTTTGCTGATAATTTACTCACCCCCATGTCATCCAAGATGTTCACATCTTTCTTCTTTTTTTTGTGATCAAATTTTTATTTATTTTTTCTTTAAAGAGCAATACAAACAGATATGTACAGGCCACAGAAATAGAATAGAGATATATGTACATACACATAAAATATCTATGTGTATGTATATATGTGTAAATATATACAGACACATGCACGAACACACCTATATTTATATATATATACATATACAAACATTTGCGTACATACCTATACATACGCATATATAATGAAGCATATAACTAACAATTAAAAGAAAAAAAAAAGAAATAAAATAAAAAGAAATAAATAATAATAAAAAATAAATAAAACGTCTTTCTTTCTTCAGTCGAAGGTTTTTGATGAAAACATTCCAGGATTTTTCTCCATATAATGGACTTTACTGGGAACCAAACGGTTCAAGGTCCAAAAGACAGTTTCAGTGCAAACTGTTCAAAGGGCTTTAAACGATTCCAGACGATGAATAAGGGTCTTATCAAGCGAAATGATCGCTTATTTGATAAATAAATAAAAAAAGTTTAAGTTTTATAAGCTCAAATGCTTCGACTTGCTCTGTTCTGTGATGCGCGTTCATTCGAACTCGTTTATCAAAATGAACAAATCTTTTTTCGTGTCAGTTGGTTCATTCAATGAACAAAATGAACGAAATTGACTAAAAATTGAAAGATTCGCTCATTTTGATGAACGAGTTCGAATAGGAGAAGTCACGAACGCGGCATCAGGAACAGAGCAAGGCTACCGTTTATGCTTATAAAACTTAAACTTTGTTGTTGTTTTTTTTTTAAATGAGCGATCGTTTCGCTGATAAGACCCTTATTCATCGTCTGGAATCGTTTAAAGCCCTTTGAACAGTTTGCACTGAAACGGTCTTTTGGATCTTGAACCGATTTGGTTCCCATTGAAGTGCATTATATGGAGAAAAATCCTGGAATGTTTTCATCAAAAACCTTAATTTATTATCGACTGAAGAAAGAAATGACATGGACATCTTGGATGACATGGGAGTGAGTAAATTATCAGCAAAAGTTTTTTTTTAAAGTGAACTACTACTTTAAATCCAAGTAGTGTACAATTGAATACAATTAATATAATATATAATTTAATCAAATATAGCCTATCATATTTTATTTAATATCATTTAATATAATATGATGGCCAATATTTGCACATAAAAATACGCTTCATACCTGGTGAAAAATTAATTTTAGAATACTAGTGCAGAAAAGGAAAATTGGAGTGATCATAATTGTTTAAAAACTTAGTGTCACAGATTTGTAATGCATCCCTAATGAACTGAACATCTTGTGTTGCGCATTTACTATTTACCCATTTTTCCAGGATCCACACCGGAGAGAAACCTTTCGCCTGTGACATCTGTGATGCCAGATTTACCCAGAACCACATGCTGTCTTACCACAGAAGATGCCACACAGGTGAGCCAACTGGTTCTTCTTTCTGAAAGAGAAATAATATGATGGCAAAAGATAACAACTCCCTCTTCTCTAGGGGAAAAGCCGTTCATGTGTGAGAACTGTGGGAAGAGCTTTGCATCCAAAGAATACCTGAAACATCACAACAGAATCCATTCAGGGTCCAGACCCTACAAATGTGAAACCTGCAAAAGAGCGTTTGCTCAGAGGAACTCCCTCCACCAGCATATGAAAATACACACAGGTATTCCCCACTGTGCATTTCACTCAAGCAGTGCTCAAATGCTCTCTAATGTGACATACAAAAGCATATTGATAGTATAAAAAGCAGTTTGATGTGCAGTAACATGAAAGTACATTAAACTGCAAAGTAATATAGTTCATTAGCATATTCAAAGTGTAGTATAGTTCAATAAGCACTGCACAACTGATGTACAGTCACAGGTTTGTGTGTATTTTAAAATAGAGTTGATGGTTAAAACCAGAACTACCTGTTTTGACTCTTCTGTCTTCACAGGTGAAAGGCCGTATCATTGTAAGGACTGTGATAAGCAGTTCACTCAACTCAACGCCCTGCAGAGACATCAGAGAATCCACACAGGAGAGAAGCCGTACATGTGCAGCATGTGTGGGAGAACGTTCACAGACAAATCCACCGTACGCCGACACACTATGGTAAAGAAACTGACATTTTACTCAACACGGTTTTATAAGTGGGTTTATAGCGCCTATAAAAAATATTCATGCCCATGGGCTTTCAGGTCATTGCATTACAGCATTAAATCATGATGTATTTTACTATAAATGGTGGAAAAAGAGCGGAGAGGGCTTTAAGTGTTTTTATAGGTGCCAGTATGCCCACTACTGATGTTTCCTAACTTTTGAAAGAAATTACTTTTTATTCAGCAAGAATGCATTAAAGGAGTAGTTCACTTTTAAAAATCTTTTGCTGATAATTTACTCACCCCCATGTCATCAAAGACGTCCATGTCATTCTTTCTTCAGTCGAAAAGAAATGAAGGTTTTTGATGAATACATTCCAGGATTTTTCTCCATATAATGGACTTCAATGGGAACCAAACGGTTCAAGGTCCAAGACAGTTTCAGTGCAAACTGCAACTGTTCAGAAGGGCTTTAAACGATTCCAGTCGATGAATAAGGGTCTTATCTAGCGAAACGATCGCTCATTTAAAAAATAAATAAAAAAGTTTAAGTTTTAAAAGCACGAATACTTGCCTTGCTCTGTTCTGTGATGAGTGTTAGTGACTCTCCTGTTGAGAAAAAGAACAAATCTTTTTTCAGAGTCATGACTTGAAGGGTTCTAGATGAGACTCTTATTCATCGTCTGGTGTCGTTTAAAGCTGCACTGAAACTGTCTTTTGGACCTTGAACCGTTTGGTTCCCAATGAAGTCCATTATATGGAGAAAATTCTGGAATGTTTTCATCAAAAACCTTCGACTGAAGAAAGAAAGACATGGACATCTTGGATGAAATGGGGGTGAGTAAATTATCAGCAAAACTCCATTAATATAATCAAACTTTCCATATGCAGACTCATGACAAACAAACTCCATGGAAGAACTTCCTGGTTGTTTTGGAGGGAAATGTTGAAGACAGAGCCAAGAAACCCAAGGGCTCTTCTCAGAAAAAGGACAAGGCAGCGGGATCTGTTCCTGAAGCACAGGGTCATCAGAGCGACACAGCGAAGCCCCAAGAAGTGCTGACTGTGTCTGGAGAACCCGTGACCATTTCTGGAGACTGGGCCGTACCTGGAACCATCGCGCTGGTCAGCCAGAACGCCCTGGGCGGCCTCACAGTCATACAGACCGAAGTGCCGCCGGAACACAACTGCAGCCATTGGTCACCACAGACGGCACCAGCTTGATCTCTCTGGGTGCTTCTCCGGTCGGGATGCCCGTGACCGTTCCCTTTTCCATCAGCGTCTCGCCGTCGACATCCGGTTCTGTGCCCATCACAGTCACCGGTCACATTTCAGACGCCATATTGGCTCCAGCAACGGCAGCATCAGGAGCCGTCGAAACCGAGAAACGTTCTGGCTTCGGCTGCGGTCGAAGAGTGTGTAGCGGCCCAGTCTGTTGTGCTTGAGGAGACGGACTGTGCAGACATCCAACAGGAAGTCAGTGAAAGCATACACACTGCAGATGCTTCAAACACCATAGAAGTCTCAGTAGAAGAGGAGGCCCAGTAGATTGTCAACTTCAGTTGCAAAAAACAGAATCAAACATTGCTTCAAATTATCATTGTAAATACTTTTTTTTTTGCTTTACGAATGGAGAAATTATCTATAAATGTAACTAGCATGGTACTTTAATCACAATTTTAAATTCTTATTTGTTTCTGACATCATTTCCCCTTCCACATCTTGTCATTCAACTGTTTTTTAGTGTTTCCTGTAAAACCAAATATTTGCTTTTTTTCTCACTAATGATTTCCACTGGAATTTATTATGCTCAACACTACAAATTCACATTTCACATGACGCATATGCTTTGTTTTTAGTATTCTATCATGTGTATAATAATTTTCAACCATGATAACACTCCTTAAAATCATTCAATAAAGTGTGCATTGTAATTCAGCTTCCTTTTTGTCTTTTAGATCAGAGATGCTCAAACCAGGCCAACGTTGGCCCATGATGATCTTTAAAAAACATGCCATTAAAACGTAGTTATTAAAGCTTAAAAAAATTTTTGTTTTCATTTTGGATTGTGTTGAAATATAAGTGAATATTAATAAAAATATATCCTTTCTAGGAGAAATCTGGGCACCTCTGTTTTAGACTGAAAATATACGTATAATATAAACGCACACACACTTACACAACCATTCAAAAGTTTGGGGTCAGTAAAAATCGTTTTTTTGTTGTTGAAATAAATACATACTTAACTTCAAAATGGAAACATTACATTGATCGTGTGAAAGTGACAGTTAATAAATTTATGTTTTAAAATATTTGTATTTTATTTAAATTAGTAATAATAAGAAAAAAATGTTTTTTGAACAGAAAATCAGTGTATTAAAATGATTTCTGAAGGATCATGTGACACTGAATCATGTAATAATGCTGAAAATTCAGCTCTGATCACATGAATAAATTCCATTTTAAAATAGATTCACATTGAAAACAATTCTTTGAAATTGTAATATTTTTGTTTTTGTTGTATTTTTAATTGAATAAATGCAGCCTTGTTAAGCAGAAGAGACTTCTTTCAAAAACATTAATAAATCTTATTGACCCCAAACTAAAATTCTATTTATATATTTATATACGCACACACACACACACACACACACTATAAAAATGAATATGCTTTATCTAATCAAAAAATTGTGGCAACAGATAACAAGCAATATTATTAATTCAATTTAACAATAGAATTGAGTAATAATTAATTAAATTAATTCCTTAAAAGTTAATCATTTAAAATGAGTAAAACGTACAAAAAAAAACGTACATTTAAGTCACCATTATGGTGATTGGTGTTTGTTTTAGGTTTATTTTAAAATGATTCTCAGTGATTCTGCTTGTTAACATCAGGTGTCTTCGATGTTGGCAATTTAAAATAAAGAGTTCTTAATTAATCTTTGACATCTGTCTGTTATTCAGATATTTTTGTTAATTTTTTTGGTGTAAACTTTACTCATTTTTAAATGGTTAACTTTTAAGGAATAATTTGATTAATTACTACTCAATTTTAATTTGTTCAATTTAATTAATAATATTGTTTGTAATCTGTTGCCACAATTTTATTGTTTACTTGCATATACATAGTTGTAGGTATAGGTTTCATATACATTTATACAGTGCATAATATATATATATGGGCCTATATTAAATATATATATATATATATTTATCTTTACTTTCCTTAACTAGCCATGTGATTTGATCATGTCCAAAGTACAAGGAGCGCAGGAGTTACTCGACAAAATGTCACACAGAATAAGTAATAATGATGCTAGGCTTAGCGAACAGCACTATTTAGGCAGAAACCGATTAAACTGAATCATGTACCCATTTCAATATTGGTTTTTATTTCTGTACATTCTCACAGACACTCAGTAAAGACATCAGCTGCTCTGTGGGAAAGTACATTGTTTGGTACGTCTTCATGGCTTCTTAAAAACTCTAGAATATGGTAAACTGCAGACGTCACGACACGTGAAACACAGAATGACATGCGCTGCTAACGACCACAGGAGTGGAGAGTACGTGAGCTTTGTATTCACAACACGACACACACATAGAGCATGTTAAAGGTTATACAAGGATTTTACAAACGCATCAATTGCTTTGCTGATGGAGATTTAACATAGACGGTGTTAAAATAGATAGTTAAATGGATTTTTTTAAAACTAATATTATTGTTTAGAATATTATTATTAACTAATAATGACTAATAATAATAATTATATTTCAGATAATAATTAAATTAAATAAATATATTTAAGAAAACAATCCAAAAGTTTCAAAAAGTCGATAAAAAAAGAAATACATCAGATATGACATGATTAAGACATTTTTGTAAGAATTTAAACTCCAATTTAAAATGGTGGATTATGGGAAAGTGCTGCATGAATGTCTGATTAAAGTGAGACATGGATGACAGCTGCATTGAGGCCTGCATGCCAACTAGTGTGAGCAGACTACAAAAACTGCACAAATAAAACAACATAAAGGTCAATGTCTAACTAACATTAATCAAACTACACGATCCTGCAGCACTGACTCAATAATTATATCTGTACAATGTCATGCAGCTCTAGCACGTTACAATTCAGTGACTGTTGCGAAATAACCAGAGGACTATACTCAAACTCCCATTGTATACGATCCTCAAATCTCATGAACCGGTTCGCCCCGTGTTTCCCGAAATATCCTCGTAACGCAACAGGGAAACCAGAGCACATCTTTCAACTGCTGTGCTAAATTTTGATATGTGCTATATTATATATCTGGATATCAATGTTAACAGTACAGGCTTATAAGTATATTCTCTAGAAATGTTGTAGCAATACATTTTGACATACTGTTTTGGGAAACCTGGACTTGGCCATTGCACAAAACTGATGTGAAATGGAAGTGGGAAGGAGTGTGCCATGCAGTGGGTGGTCCAGATCATTTGAGGTCCCCCTCCTCAGTCGCCTGAATGGTCTTCTTGATCCGCAGGAGCATGGTGGTGTGCCACTGGTCCAGGCGTGAGATGGAGTCAAACTCCTTCACCTAAAAGATGGAGAGAACAACACTTATCATCATTTAGAGGAACTGTGGAAAAATCAACAATACTCTATCAATAACTGAAATGTTTCTGAAATAAAATATAAATTTTAGTTAACTAAAGTAAAATGTGAAAGGCAATAAACTGATTTTTTTAGGTTGAATCACTGAAAATTATTAACTACAACAATAAATTAAACCTAAATAGCAATATTTAGATTAACTAAGAATATAAAAAGTAAAAGCTAATTCAAAATATTAATAAAACTAAAATGAGATTTCTGTGCCATTAGAGTCGCCAAAATGAATTGCAAAAATAACAACCTACTTCCTTTCCCACCTTTATATATATATATATATATATATATATATACATATATATATATATATATATATATATATATATAGGGCTGTGAAACGATTAATCACGATTAATTCCATCCAAAATAAAAGTATTCAATTCAATATATATAAATACACACACATGCATGTATATATTTAAGAAATATTTGCATGTATATACTTTATGTATTTATTCAAAATTAATATTATACATAAATATAAATATTTTATACATCAATAACACACTTTTCTTAAATATATACATGCATGTGTGTGTATTTATATATAAAAATAATTATACACACAACACACACATATATTATGTAAACACAAATGTTTTATTTTGTATGCGATTAATTACAATTAATCGTTTTAGCAGCCCTAATAAATATATGTAGAATATTTAATAAAGAGAATGTGAAAAAAACAAAAACAAAAAAACAACAACAATATAGTACACTCCCGGCACAAACTCATGTCATTGGTTAAAATATTAAGTATTTTAACATGGCAAAAATAATCCAAAATCTAATTTTTTACGAATAAAAATGGAAAGATGTTAATGTGGACTCTTACCGCTTCTGTGAAAGCCTCTTGCGTTTTGCTCCTCATGGGCCTCTAGAAGTTTCTGCAAGGACAAAAACTATTATTATTCATTATCAAAAAGGGGTGCAAAAAATTAAGTTTGATTTTATGGGTAATGTTCTTTTTCTCACTTTCTTTATATAACTTATTCCCAATTTGAATAACTGTTTCATTTTTGAATGTTACTAAGATTACCAATGTGAACTATTTTCTAATACGTAAACAAAGGGCAATAGTCGACAATAATAATAGTGCAAGCCTTGACCTGTAATGAGTTTTTTTTGTGTTTTGTTTTACAATTAAGAGGCCAAAAGTGATATCTGGAGGGGATATTTGTTTTTAAATGACCCTACAAGTTCGAATTAAACCATTCAAAATATGAGGGACATATATATTTTTAAATATTTTAAATATGAGAAAATACATAACACTAAACCTGGTCATGGTTGACTAGCATGCATAAGTGACTCAAACACACAGCACTTGCAGTGGCATTCACTGTGAATCGAAACAGTAATATATTTATAAATCACAACCGTTGTGATTTAATGATCGCACTAAGCCAGATCACATTCTCACAGCCATGCTTTGTGTTAATTCATAAAGAAATTACCATCCAACTGCGATTCTTACTCACATTTGGCACGCTGAACGCTAATAGCGTCGCGCAGTTAGCAGTGCGATGATTGTGCATAAAATAAATGCATTCGAAAATGCAACATTTTGCAGTTTACTTGAGTAATTAATCACACAAACCCCAACCATTTGATTTACGCAATTCACAAGGCTCATACTTTTCTGGTCAGAAGATATGGAAAGCCGTACATTAAAAAATAAATAAATAAAAATAATTCAAATCTGTGAAATATTACTCTTTAATGGAAAACTTAAAGCTACACTGTGCGATTGTTACCCCCATCTAGTGGTGAAAATGTATATGACCATCCAGTAAATATTAGTTTCTGTTCCTCTCAATTCCAATTTCGTTTTAACTCCTACGGTGGCCAATGTAGTCCAAGATTAACATGGCTTCCAGTTCGACCTCGTCCATGAGTGTTAACTCAAACGTAAACGCAAAAGGCGAAGCTTGAATTCAACGGGGTATGTCCCTCTTTGGCTAATGTACTTTCAAGATGGAGGGGCAACATGGCAACTGACATTAAAACCCCTTATCTGTATGTATTTTCACTGGCATATTATACACTCATGAGAATACTTTATTACTTGAATGCAGTAAATATACATTAATGAGCACATATATATTTGAAAGAACTAAGTGTTTTTAGCTAAGAATAAACTAAAAGAGTTACACAGTGTAGCTTTAATCGAAAGAGTCCTTCAATGCAGTCTAATCCGCCCTTATTAAAAATGATAAATCACAAACCTTTAGAAGTTTGCATTCTCTTGAATCTGAGAAGGCTGGAAACATCTCTTCATACTTTCCAATAGCGAGCTACAACAGAAAGAAATCATACATATCATCTGTATCAGCTCTCCAGATCAACCTGTGCCTCCTCAACAAGAACTGACCTTTGCGTTTAGCTCGTCCACGATGAAGTGACACAAAGCAGCTTTGAAGAAGTATTCCTTGGCGCTGTATTTCAGAAGGGGATTGTCCATGGTGTTGGATCCAACCTGTTCTCACACACACACACTTACAATTTAGCAACTGCTTGTGAGTGACTCAGCAATGTTGGAGGAATCTGCAGGAGATGTACAGATGGCAATACCTGCTCATAAATCTCTATTGCTTTGGCGTACTGTTCTAACTGAGCGCTGTATGACGCCACCTTCAGCAGACACTTGTTTGCAGAGCTGTAAATTAAGCAAATGGACCATATCAAATCATCAAAATGCCTTAATCATAAAACCTACCTTTAGAAACAAATGGGGAAACACAAGACCTTGGTTATTTGCAAGCTTACCTGTTAGATTCCTCTCCTTTGTAATAGTCAGCAGCTTGTTCATAATGTGCAATCGCCTTTGGACAACCAGAAACAGAATCATCTTAACCGGTGACAGAATACTGTTCTGTTTAACATAACGTGTTTATTTACATCCATAACAAATAACTAGAGCAGCGCACTATCAGAAAACAACTTTATTAAAGGTTATAAAATCTGTTTTAAGAGATTGCATGCTATTTTTGAACATTTGTTATTTATTATTTATTTATAATACTTTTTTCAGAATAATAAATGATACAATAAAATCATTTATAATAAGTCATTATTATTATTAATAATAATAATGATGGTTGGTTAATGATGTATTATTGATAATTGTCAATAATAATATATTACTTTTTATTTTTATTATTATTAAAGCAAAATTCTAGGAGTCAATTGGGTTTTTGCTTAACTGTTTATGAACTTGCTAAGAAAAGCCTATTTAATGACTTTAATTAAAAATCAATAATACATTATAATAATTGTATTATCAGTAATTATCATCATCATTAATAATAAATTATAATAATGGCTTAAAATAATAATTGCTTAAAGGAGTAGTTCACTTTAAAAAAACTTTTGCTGATAATTTATGTCATCCAAGATGTCCATGTCATTCTTTCTTCAGTCAAAAAGAAAAAAGGTTTTCGATGAAAACATTCCAGGATTTTCTCCATATAATGGACTTCAATGGGAACCAAACGGTTCAAGGTCCAAAAGACACTTTCAGTGCAAACTGTTCAAAGGGCTTTAAATGATTTCAGATGATCAATAAGGGTCTTATCAAGCGAAACGATCGCTCATAAAAAAAAAGTTTAAGTTTTATAAGCTCAAATGCTCGCCTTGCTCTGTTCTGTGATGCACGTTCATGACTGTTTATCGAACTCGTTTATCAAAACGAACAAATCTTTTTTCGTGTCATTTGGTTCATTCAATGAACAGAAATGAACGAGTTAACTCTGGAAAAGATTTGTTCATTTTGATGAACAAGTTCGAACAGGAGAGTCACGACGCGCATCAGAACAGAGCAAGGCGAGCATTTGTGCTTATAAAACTTAAACTTTGTAATATTTTATTTTAAATGAGCAATCGGTTTCGCTTGATAAGACCCTTATTCATCGTCTGAAATCGATTTAAAGCCCTTTGAACAGTTTGCACTGAAACTGTCTTGTACCTGAACCATTTGAGTTCCCATTGAATCCATATATGGAGAAAAATCCTGGAATGTTTTCATCAAAAACCTTAATTTCTTTTGACTGAAGAAGGAAGACATGGACATATTGAATGAGTAAATTATCAGCAAAAGTTATTTTAAAAGTGAACTCCTCCTTAATGATTTTTTTTATTAAATGCTTTGTTTGGGTAATAAACGTTTGCGGTTTTAAGATTGTACAGTAAATGTATTTACACTTGAAAGTGTCACGATGGCAAGAGATCAGAACTGGCTAAATTGTATTTTAAGAGGTAAAGTTCAACATTCAAATGCAGCTCATGAATATCTGTTAAATTAGGAGTGTGTTTATACTAAATTTAGTTTGAAGAATTCAGTGTCCAACAGAATATAGAAAACCGTTCTATATGTCTCAGTATATGCTGTATAAATTACCTTCTCAATGTCCACCAGCTCGGACTCGTACACCTCAGCGATTGTGATATGATGCTTGGCTGCGATGGTGAATCTTCCCTAAGGACAGAACAGAGGAGACATTATAAAATGAATATTTCACTCAGTATCCATCAAGCTTTTCAAATTTATTTACTAATCTATGCTTTGCAGATATACATATGATAAGCCTCATATAAGCCCTTTTCACACAGAGAGTTGATCCCAGAAAATTGCCATTGAATTGCTAGAGTGCCTTTTTTGAGTGTGAATGCAAACACGCCACAGGTATTGATACCGGGTAGAATCAGGATGGAGACCAAGTAACAATGCTGGGATCAGTCCAGAACGTGTCCTGTGTGAACAAAAGGCAGGACCAATGGCATGAGGGATGGATGGATGAACGGAGGTCTTACAGGCTTTGGACGACATGAGGGTGAGTCATTAATGACATCATTTTCATTTTTGGGTGAATTAACCCTTTAAAGGTAGGTTTAGGTTTCACATTCGTTAAGGTTGAGTTTATAGTTCTAGTAAAGGATAGGGTTAGTTAGTGGTTGGGGTGGGTTACACGATCGTCAGCACCACTAACTTCAGGTCTGATGCTGTAGTTCTGCAGATAGGATATATCATTTTAGAAAAAAAAAAGGTATGAACATCGTTTCTTGAGAAAGAAATCACAGATAATAAGCAAACTTAAAGGACAACTTCAACGCAAAATGAACCTTTGGTCTAATTACACATTGTTACCTAGTACAATAGTTTTACTCTATAAAAACAGTTTAGCCTATAATGCTAGTATAACGCTCAGTCTATAGGGCATAGAGTAATGACAAATAAAAATCGCTTGTTATTACCACTAACAAGGCTCAAAATAGCCCCACAGTAACACGGTAGCATAATAAGGGTCCCTACATTCAAACCAAAGCATTGAGAACTTTGTCAGTGTCCATACAGTTTAATAAGAAGATATTTTATACACACAGTCAACTTCGCGAATACAGGAAGAAGCCATCTTTGAAATATAGTCTCTACCAGTCGATCTACGATCGCCAATCCAAGTGCGCTGGTGAGATGTGAATAAGGTGATAAGGTGAGCGCGACCAGTAGGCAACATGTACATATTGAAGACAAGAAAATGGTTTGTGTTTGTGTTTCTTCCGGAAACAACGGACTATATGAGATTCTGCACAGTTCAGCGCACTTGGATCAGCGTTCGTAGATCGACTGGTAGAGACTATATTTCAAAGATGGCTTCTTCCTGTATTCGCGAAGTTGACTCTGTGTATAAAATATCTTCTTATTAAACTGTATGGACACTGACAAAGTTCTCAATGCTTCGGTTTGAATGTAGGGACCCTTATTATGCTACCGTGTTACTGTGGGGCTATTTTGAGCCTTGTTAGTGGTAATAACAAGTGATTTTTATTTGTCATTACTCTATGCCCTATATACTGAGCGTTATACTAGCATTATAAGCTAAACTGTTTTTAGAGATAAAACTATTTACATTCGGCAATCATGAAAACAAATCTCAGATAACGGTTGACTAGGTAACAATGTGTAATTAGACCAAAGGTTCTTTTTGCGCCGGAGTTGTCCTTTAAGATGCTGCAAGAGATATTACATCACATCCTGATGTCACATGTCTTTACAGGATGTGTGTGAATACATGCATCCAGGAAATCACTGGCAGTGTGACTGTGAGTGAACCGAATCAGAATCATCCGGAACACATTATCAGTGTATTTTCAAGGAATCTCTGTGTGAAAAGGGGCTCTAGTGACTTTATGAAATTTCTCCCAGATTTTGGTCAAATGTTCTGTGGGAGTTTCTCCTGTAATGGTTGGTGGATTGCTGGACAGCTAAAGGTGAATTGCAGTTTAAAATGCCCCCAGATGAAAACAGAACACATCCTGACTGAACATTATGAGAAACTATGATTTTTTGACTGCTATAAAAACATCTTACCATGTCTGTGTAAATATCAATGGATGAGTTCTAAGCACTTGATAGCCTCTAATTGCAAGCATTAAAGAGAAGGAGAGGAGGAAGAGTTAGACAAACAGACTTATGATCCATAATATGAAAATAAAACAAAATGTATTGAATTCTTAAGGGCACTTTTGTCTACTTGGTGTCTACTTTTGTCTTCTTTAAACTTCAGCTCCAGAGCTGTTATTGTTAACTAATTAATTAAAATAAATATTAAATGAGATTTTTTTTACTTAAAACTGAATTCAATAGAAATATAAAAAAACACATAAAATTAAAATTTTTTAAATACAATTTAAAATGAAAACTAATATTAAGAAATTAATGCATATACTATTAAAACAAACAACACTATTCAGTTCTTATAAAATCAGAATAATTTAGTTAAAAGGTACACTATACATCTCTTAGCGTTTATAAAAAATAAACTGCATGCATTTTGCGGAAGAACATTGTTTTGGTTGTGCTTCGGCTCTGTGTGAACTGTGCGGATGAATATATAGTTATCCTGCTGCTCATAAAACATTCACTACTAGGCTTAACAGATATAACCAAGTTTAGATAGAAAGGATGATGTAATGACTCATTTTTTAGAACTTGTTCATTTTGAACAGAAAACACGTTACATAGTGTACCTTTAATGAATAAAAAAATGATATGATGAAATGATTCTTGTTTGAGATTTGCTTTCAAGAACAAATTTAGGATTATTTGATGCATCTCAGACAGTCAGGCCTCGTCTGCAGTATTATCCTCTTGAGATGCATCAACCATCCTTCAGAATAAATCAGCTCTGTGACTGGGCGTTATCATGGGTGTCCTCACCATGTGGATCTGCCTTCTCATCAAAGGCGTTCCCCGCAGTCGACGTAGCTGGTGGCTCGAATCGCTGACTTATTCTTGAAGCTGCATGTGTAGTCTGGCCGCCTGACAGAAAGCATTGCCTGCAGCTGGGCAGAGTACAAAACACACAAACCTCATCAGCGCTGATATGAATATAAAACATATAATACTACCTGTAAATTACACAAACAAAGCCGTTATCCACTATAATAACTTGCAGTTATGAGATAATCAACTCAGAAATATTAGTCTGAACTGTTCGACTGCAATATATCACATAACTGACACTTTAAGCATTATATAACGCAATAATGATTATTAAAAGTAAACGAAATGTAATTTCTGCACATACCACTCCAGTTTTTGGCCATTTCCTAAATGTAACATGACTTTGGCACGCTCTGGCGTGCATCTCACAAGCCTCTTCCACTTTCTGATTTCCCCTGAAAGATGTGCGAAAATTTTGTTATGGCTTTTTGTCCATTTCAAGGCCATCTTAATGTTACAAATCAATCCAGCACAGGCTAAATGCTTTATGAATGTTGGTACAGGATTTACAGAGTAAAATTTGAGCTGTGTATTATTGGAATAAGTCAGAAAAGTATAGCCGGCAATTCGACAGAAAGGCCTAGATAACTTGTGTCCTGGTGGGAATATTCAATTGGGTGCAGTTTTCTGAAATGCCTCATACAACACCTAATCAAACCTGCTTGAATTAGAAAGCTATTTCACGGTGGTAGGTTCATAGCTTTGTTTGCAATAGACAACACTGGATATATGCTTTTATATGATCAATAAACATCAGCTGTTCTTGGGAAATCTGAAACCAGGTAGGTCATAGAAAATATTACAATAAAATTATAATACATTTCAGACTTTTAAAACTTGATTTAATCAAATATAACGACACTTAAAATATTGAATGCATCTACTATTAAAAGTAAGGCTAATTTAACTAAATATTGCATAATTCATAGTCGGAACATTATTAGGAACGTCAGGTGCCGCTTTTACTCTTGTTTTTTTTCATATACTGTACATATACTTTTATTCAATATATGTAAAGTGGCATGATATCGCTCCTACTCGAATGCATCAACTAATTAATATTTTGGTCATTGTGGTCGTACCTGTGTCTGTGTTTCTTAATATTATCATAGTGAATTTAAAAACAGCAAATGTGTGTAAATACCGCAGCCACTGCGCCACTAATGCGCCAAACACTGACTGAACACTTTCACTTACTGGGACAGTCATGAACCCACATCAATTATTATTATTATTTGATTTATTATAAGTCACTATGATCACTGCAAATAAATTCAGCTCTCCTTTTTTATAATAAACAAGCCTTTTTTCTCATCGATTGATGCGCAAAGCGGCCTGTAGACAGCTGAAACGTAGGGTCCCTTTTACAATAAAATTAATGTATATTTCTAATTTGCATGCCATAAACTGGCATAAACTGGTGTTGACTGGTAAACCTAAAACCAAAGCTTGACAACATGACCATACTGACAATGCTGTTTAGCTAAACCTAGCTAGCGACTGATCGGATAAATAGGGAATGAAGCATCTGTTGTAACTTACACCAAACATTCCTCCTCGAAAAAGAGCCGGAAGACTTCACTTTTTATCGGCGTCAGCCATAAGCTGAATTGCCTCCTTTTTCCTTCCCGGAATTGTCCATTACTGTGGTTAAATGAACAGATAAACGTTACAGGAAATATTTTCGGTTATCTGCTAGCTTCTCTCGCGCTGTCACTAAAGCAACGGGGATCAATACTGTCATAGCGTTTATTAAGCGTGGGCGTACGTACTCGATTCGGGCATTGTGGGATATCGAGTTCTGCGACACGCACTGGCAACGAACATCCTGCAAAGAGAATCGAGTACAAATAAACTACAACTCCATACAGGGAGCATAAACACGCGTTACGTAGATATCGCAACTACCGCACCTTTTCACTTTGTAAATTTAGGATTATACGAACATTTTTAACTGAATATCTGAAAATATTTTTTAGCCATTTTAATCAATTTACTATTTACTTCAATTAGATTAGTGGTTCTAGTGTAGTTGAGAATGTATTTCCTCACATACATCTAACTCTACACTAGCAGCTATATGGCTTAGAGCCTTATGGGTTTACACAGCTTAAATACAATTAGCGTTTATAGAGAACATGCTTCATTAAAGGGTAATAATCAGCAACAAGCTTCTGCCACTGCAGAATAATATGACGAAAAATATAATGTTCATTCCATACTTAGCACTAGATGGCATTGTAGACTAGAGCAGACTCGTTCACTATGCAGAGTCGAGGACTGACACGTTGAAAGAAGCTCATGTGGCCTATTATTTCATTTAAATTCATTTTATAGTTTATTTTTACAGGGACAATGCGCAATTAAAAAGTAATTGCACTAGAGTTAGCTAATAGCTAATTTACATCTGCCTATTAGTTTTCTTTTATCACAAAATCAAAATGAACTAATACAATGTCCATCTTTACTGTGAATTTAGTAATTTATTAAACATATTAAGACATATTGGGACATAAATATGTGCTGCATAACAGGAATAACCACACAACTGTGAAATCCAAGCTTTTAACAACATTATAGATGTGGCATAGTGTGCAAACAGAGAGAAAGAAATAGCAACTTTATAGTAGTGTAGTGTACACTGTCAAAGCTCAAATAATGGACAAAATACAACAAAAGCATCACATGCACCTTTCCTCTGTTTATACAATTATGTCAGGAAAGGGCGTTTAGTTTCCATTCCTCTGATCTCTTGTTTAAAGCAATGTGTGGAAAATGACAGTAAGGCATTACAAAGTGACCAAAGAATGTCTGGCCGCTCTGTTCGAGACAGTTTTATTTTTTTTATAATATTAAAAAAAATATATAGATATTTTTAAAAATAAATAATTATTTTATTTATAATATTTTAAAATATATACATATTGATAATATATTTTTTTATTTTATTTATAATATTTTTAATATATATATATATATATATATATATATATATATATTGATATTTAAAAAAAATGCAAAAAATAAAATTATATGATTGACAGACACCCTTAGCATGGTGATATTTGCCTACTAAATTATGATTGCTCTTTATTAAATATTCACATCATAGATTTGTTGCTGGTTTTGTTGTCTTAGAAAAACAATAATTTATCACATTTTATCAATGCAAAGTCCCTTTTGCCTGTATAGTGCACTATACATGTCTGCCATTTTACAGCCTAAAGATGTAGAGGATCATTTTCATTCCTATCCTCCAAAGTGCAATACTCTCTAACCAAAATGCAACGTTTTACATTATTGGTGATATTGGGATCATCCTGAACAAAAGACAAGAGTTCATTCATATTAAATATATTTTATTCAGGCTCTCTGAGCATTGTTCTGGTCTACATTGGCATGATGACATCCACTACCACGAGTGTGGGATTCATAGTCATTGCCAGAGTCCAGTGTGAAACTGAACAGCAAACATGCATCATTTCCCTGCCTATGCTGTAGAGAGGAAGCAGAATGAATGCATGCTGGAGACTGAGAACACACTGACACTCAGCAGCACATACATCGAGACAGCCTTACAGATGCACATTCATTCCAGTATATACAGAGTTTGTGTGAATTGCACAGCTCAGTAAAAAGATTCCATTTTGTTCTTCTGAAACCATCAGCGTTTCATTTATAAATGAATCTGTGGATGGATATAGTAGTGATAAAAATAAAAATATACATGTTCATGAGTGTCTTTTTAAAGACAATGGCCCACAGAATAAGTCGTTTTAAGAGAGACAGGCCTCACGTTTAGCTAGTAAATATTGTTGAATAATAGCTATTAAATAAAACAGCTATTCATAGCTTTCATGAAAAGCTTTTTGGTTCATAAAATTCTAATACTATAGCTTTTCACGAATTTGAATTTGTTTGCGGTTCATGAAATTCTAATACTAAATTGCATAAATGTTTAATACTCATTCCGCAGATAGAGAGAAATCAATAAATACTCAAAGCATCATCA
This sequence comes from Hybognathus amarus, assembly GCA_030378365.1. NCBI lineage: Eukaryota > Metazoa > Chordata > Actinopteri > Cypriniformes > Leuciscidae > Hybognathus > Hybognathus amarus. The sequence continues at coordinate 447,335 of JAQIUQ010004323.1, forward strand.
ATATCCTCTTATATAACAGAATATTAAGAATGATAAAACAAATATTTGCATTAAGGCAAAATATACATTCTATACACCGTTTTTGCACCTGAAATATACAGCAAATTGGCTAAATACAGCAAACACACAGCCTTAGTGGAAGCTAGCGTTGTCCTTAATAGCATTCTTTTGAGATGATTATACTGAAACATTTTAGACTTAAGTGAATTTTGGCTTACTGACGGAGTGTATGTGTGTGTTATTTCTGGTGCATTGTGGGAAGATTACAGACATAGAGTGAAGGCAGACTGGGCGTGTGGCTCTCAAGAGGAAACTGAGTCCGGAGTCCGACTCCCCGTTGTTCTCTTGGGGATTTCCCAGCGCAGGGAATGGAGCTGCAGGGAATACTGTAGGAGGAGCAGGCACACGTTTGGATGACGTCCTTGAGAGCAACCTGTTCCTCTACGTCTGAATATGTTTGACTGCTCGAGCTTGTTTTCACAGATCTTGCAATAAAAAAAAGACCAAATCATTATTATTATATCTGTATGTCAATCTGAAAGGAGGATCGTCATCAAACAAGGAAAGAGCTAGAAGACGTTTAAAGGATTAGTTCACCCAAAAATGATCCCATAATTTACCCCCCCTCAAGTCTTTCTTCTTTCAGCCAAATACAATCGGCGTTATATTAAAAAAATATCCTTCCCAGCTTTATAATGGGAGTGAATAAAGCCTGACATTCTGAAGCCCGAAAAAGTGCATCCATCCATCATGAAAAGTGCTCCACACGGCAATAAAGACCTTCTGAAGTGATCTGAAAAATATTCATAATTATAATTTTATAAACTGTAATCACTCAGCTACCGGTAAGGTGCCGTCCATCTGCGAGTGAGAGAGAAAGAGAGTAGAGTTCCAGCGTGTTGACGTAGGAGTAGCGCAAGTTTAGGTGAGAAGTAGACAAACAAATAGAGCTGGGCAACAAACTCAAGCTCCTCCCTCATTTCTCTTAAAAAGTCTCATATTAGAGTGGCATTTAGTTTCACTCTTTCACCTGAATTCTTGACTCGCATACGCCTGTTAATCCGGAAGCCAGTGATTCTAGTTTAGTAAAGTTATAAATATGGATATTTTTCTTCAGAAGGCCTTTGTTAAAGGAGTTTTTCTACTTTAAAAAAAAAAAGTTTGCTGATATTTTTACTCACCCCCATGTCATCCAAGATGTCCAACGTCTTTCTTCTTCAGTCGAAAGAAATTAAGGTTTTTGATGAAAACATTCCATGATTTTCTCTATATAATGGACTTCATTGGGAACCAAATGGTTCAAGGCCGAAAAGACAGTTTCATTGCTGGTTCAAAGGGCTTTAAACGATTCCAGACGATGTAATGAGGGTCTTATCAGGACCCTTCAAGTCATGACTCGAAATTTTATTTGTTTCATTTTGATGAACGAGTTTGAACAGGAGAGTCATGAACTGCCTATCACAGAACAGAGCAAGGCGAGTATTTGTGCTTATAAAACTTAAATTTTATTTATTTTCTGAAACTATGGATCGTTTCACTAGATAAGACCCTTATTCATTCGCCTGTGATCGTTTAAAGCCCTTTGAAGCTGCACTGAAACTCTCATTTGGACCTTGAACCTTGTTTGGTTCCCATTGAAGTTCATTATATGGAGTAAATCCTGGAATGTTTTCATCAAAAACCTTCATTTCTTTTGAATGAAGAAAGAAAGAAATTGACATCTTGGATGACATGGGGGTGAGTAAATTATCAACAAAAGTTTTTTTTTTTTTAAAAAGTGAACTACTCCTTTAACCCACTGGATTACTTTTATGATGGATGGATGTGCTTTTTGGTGTTGTAGTGAACTTAAGGGTGAATCAACACTTTAAAAAAGATTGAGGTGAAGCGAAGGGATCATGATACAAAAGTTCTGACCAACAACAAAAAAATTAAAAATAAAATTATTAGCATGTCCACATGTTTGCCAAAATCATCATAACACCATGCCTTTAGTTTCTGCTGAAGACCTTCGAGTAGACAGAATATTTAATTAGACACAAATGAAAGCTGAAGATGTGAGCGCTTTCAAATATAGTCTGTGAAGTTGAATATTGCAAATATGTCTTTCAAAACAATTCTGTGGAAAAACGTGTTAAACATACTGTGTGATTGTGGGTATATTTTCATTGATATTAAACTCAAGTCAGCTATAATAAATGGATATGGCCAAACTTGCATATACCTCTATATGTGTGTCTATACATCTTTTTAATGTTGACTTTAAATGGAGTTTCTGCTCTCACAAAGGTCAAAAAATGCCACAAATAAAACACATTCTCTTTCAGAGATTAAAAACAACAATCAGCCTAAAAAATTCAACCAATCCTGCTCGTGTGAAACATGTTCACTGCCATAGTCCAAAAACAAGATATTCAAATTAATGTCCCATTACCAACGTAAGAAACTTGGACAAATTGATAGCATTTAGGTGATTTTCATGGAAACTGAGAGGATATATATGTGTATATTTATGTTTTCAACAACAATGTTTCTACCATCATGATGATATATGTGTGTTTAAGAACATTATGCATACTGGTGGGCCCATTTCCATTGTCTCTTGGAAGACTTGTTTATGTTTTTCTCCATGCCTTAATCAAGATGCTCAGTCAAGCTTGTTTGAGAGCAAAAGCCATCCATCTATTCATTCATACATTCATTCATTCTTCAATGATTAAGTCATTGAGGTCCATTTCATGCACTGTGGGCTAGTACTGAATAAAAATCCACAGTAAAAATAAAACATGCACATCTGCACTGTATTTTGTGTAATATGGGTTCTGGGAAAAATCTAGGTCACCCATATAAAGAGGAAGTCTCAAATCCTCCTGAATCATATAACAGGCAGCTGAACCTTAACCCAGGGCTAATTAATTTAAATAAAAGCCACTCAAATTCATAACTCTATAGTTTTACTGCTTCACACCATTGCTGTAAAACACTACTTGTTTCTCTTGATGCTAGTCTGTGAGCATGATCTGTCAGGCAGCAGCCAATTGCCAATAACACAAAAACAGCCAGGAAAACGGAAAACATTACTGGTATCAGAGGAAGTTGAAGCATTGGGATTTGGCATGCAAGCATTCATGTAATTCTGAAAAAGAGGCAAATGACCATAAAATGATGTGAGAAATATTCAAAAAGGATAGGGAAAGATATGGAAAGAGTCAAAATTGCATATAAATATCTGGTTATAGCTTTTAAATTATATGAAATTCAAGTGTTTTGAATATGTAGAAAGTTTTCTGTGATGGGTAGGTTTAGGGGTAGGGTTAGTGTGGGGCGACTGAATATATAGTTTGTACAGTATAAAAATCATAATTTCTATGGGAAGTCCCCATAAAAACAGTGTGTGTGTGTGTGTGTAATATTAGGCATGCACCGATACTGAACATTTTGGCCGATCAGAGTACTCGATAATTCTTCATTTTTGAAAGCCGAGATCGATATATCGGCTGATAAATGTAAATCTTTTTGAGAGCCTGAATACAAAAGCCTCATCAGTAAAAGCCACTGCCCCAAACACACAATTATGATGTTCTTATTATCATTTTATGTAACCAATATGACAGATTGAACCATATTATCCTTTTTCTAAGTGATTCCAACCATATTTCAAGCAATTCAAATGCATAATGATGAACATCTAAAGAGTCTCAGCTGAAGGAGATAATATTACTGACTATTTATCGGCTTTATTATATCAGACAAATTCTCATTGGGCCGACTTATGAAATTAAAAATATTTAAAAATAAACCGGTAAAAATATAAACCATATCCGGCCTGAGATCGCAATGGTGGCCGATATATTCGTGCATATATATATATATATATATATATATATATATATATATTAGAGCTGTCAGTTAAACGCGTTATTAACGGCGTTAACGCAAACCCATTTTAACGGCGTGAATTTTTTTATCGCGTGATTAACGGTCTTTTTGTCCTAGCAAACTTTGTAGTTTTTTCACATACTTTTGCAACAGGACGCGGCATGCGTCCTGATCCATTTCAGCGTCTCGCGCTCGCCATCCACTCAAAGCCGGCTCGCAAGCCCAAACGAGTGTGTGCGGCGTGCCTGATGTTTTGTTTCCGGTCTCAGCTAGATCCGCTTGCGCTTTGGTCGAGAAGCAACGAAACGTCCTCGCGCGGCGCAAGCAATTGAAATGAATGGGTTTCAGAGCGCAGCGCGAGGACGTTTTGTGCCGCACACACTCGTTTCAGCTTGCGACCGGCCAAATAGTAACGTTATGTTTTGAGTGGATGACGAGCGCGAGACGCCGAAATGGATGCCAATGAGATTCTGAATGTAAAGTTTACTTTTAAAAAGTTGCCAAATTGTCCCATTGACAAGACCAAAGCGATCTGTATGTTTTGTCATTATGAACTGAGCTATCATCATCGCAGCACGTCCAGCCTGAAACACCACTTGATGATGGCCAAGCAAACACACACACACAAACACAGATGATGCAAATTCTCCACCCCCTCGTCAATATCAGGACCTCGTCAGTATTTCTTTCACCCTTTTATTGATGGACAGTGTTGCATTGTGTGAGAGATTATTTAGGCTATATATGTTAGAGTGAAATTGAACACTATTCCAATGTTATTTTCAATAATAATAATTAAAAAAAAAACATTTGCACTAAACAAGCCAATCCACTTTTCCATGTTGATAAGAGCATTAAAATGAGAAAAAAATGTAACAAAAAGAAATCAAAAGACATTAAGAATAGATAAAAATGTGCGATTAATCGCGAGTTAACTATGACATTAATGCCATTAATCGCGATTAAAATATTTTAATCGTTTGACAGCACTAATATATATATATATATATGTGTGTGTGTGTGTGTGTGTGTGTGTGTAAACCAGAGTGTGAGTAGATTGTGCACATAACAAAAATATTAAATGTAATAAAGAATTAACACTAAATAAATGACACTAAATAAAATAAAACTAAAGAAAATCATACAGGTTATGAATGAACAGAGGGAAGTAAATGAAGAGAGAATTTTTGGGTGAACTATAAAAAACAAAAAAACAAGGATTCAGTTTCTCTGAGAAGCTCTTTAGGGGTTTCACTGCAGTGGAGAATGAACAAAAATACAGAACAAAACTGCAAAAAATGGCAAGCGCAGCATGTTATGTAAAACCTCAACATCTGTAATTGTTGGTTGGAAGTGTGTCCTGTAAAACCAAGCTGTTTTTGAATAATACATATTTAAATTAATTTTTTTTATTGTGTGTGTATAGATACATCATTGATATATCATCACATAATATAGATATATCAGTGATCAGTTTACCCTTTACCCAGAATAAAACACAGTTGCACTTAGACATGTGCAGACACGCCTGAACTATCAGGAAACAGTCATAAACCACTGTCATTTCCATAGAAATTCATAGATGCCAAGGCCATTAATGGTTTTGAAAGAGTAAACATGGAATCAAAGTTTACTATGATGACATACATCACCGCTTGTTGGCTGATGCATTATTCATCTAGTTGATGATTACTCTTTCAACAATGTCTCCACATTGTAGTATTGTATTATTTTCCCTATATATCGGCAAGATTCCCTTTACAAGCCATTTGCCTGTCCATCTAACCAGATGTGACATTAATCAGTCAAAAATCAGAAGATTGTGAGGGCGGAGTCTTTCTGCAAGCGCCCTCCACGTGCACTGACATGGATAAGAACATGATAAATATTACAGCATATAATCACAAATATTACTGCTAGTTAGGACAGTAAACTCATACAAACATACCGCTTGTTGCAACACGTTTGTTTAGGTCACAGTGCTGGTAAATGTTCACCAAAAACACACTCTTGTAGGTTTTATCCTTTTTTTTTATTAACGTGTATATGGATAAGTATTTTGTGAAGCTGAATGCAGTCTTGTGTGAATATTGTATATAGGATTTAGCTAATTTATGAATTGACTATAGATGTAAAATTTATTTTTGCAATGTTTTGTGAGTTCTAATGATCTTGGCCCGTGGACTACAGATGGAAACTCAGTCTTGGCTAAAATCCAGCATTTTTACATGCATGTACCCCGTGTTATCATACCTGCAAACTCCTCAGCGTAAAAAAGGTGACAGTGGGTGGGGGTGTGGGGTCGGGGGCATTTTAATAATATGCCATTTTTATAAATGTCTTAAGCCTTGTATGTTTTAAATACGTTTTATTAATAAAGGCATAAAACCAGTTTATTTATAGTGCACTGATAGTTTCATATAATTAGATCATTAATTAATATAATAAAAAGATAAAAAGATTTTGAGATATGTTTGGTAATTTTACCTGAATTAATTTAAAGTTACTTTGCTTATATTTCAGATCAATATATTTGTTTTCTTTCATTTTTAATTAACCCGTAACTGTATTCTCATCAGAATTATAAATAATTCTGTATAAAATAATACTACAACCATCTTAAAAATAAAACAAATTAGTGCTCTGTTTTGAGGACAAGAAATAAAAACCAATGGAACTCTGTAACGGCCACCTAGTGTTCAGTAGTGTTCATGACATGTTGATATGCCTTTAAGATGACTTCTTCTATGGCGTTCGTTATTGTATGCATGATGTTGTTATGTGAGCGCGCCCGCACGCTCAGTGAGAGTGAGAATGCTTGCGCAAAGAGGAAGATGACAATCAACCGCGGGCTTTTATTTCATAATGCGTTTACTTCCACTTTGATTATTAGCGTTTTACAGAGTGTTTTCTTCAACCTGTTCACAACCGCTCTTTCGACATGTATGTGAAGAGTGTGCTCAACCTGAAAAATAGCAAATATAAAAGGACTCGTGGAACTACCAGTTCGTTTGCACTGTCTTTCCTATTCTTCATCTGGGTAGACGTTACAACACACGGACTGTTTCTAACAGGGGTTGGATACATATGTTTTGCTTTTAAAACTGTGTTTTACACAAATATAAGTAAACACTCTGCAGACTGAATGTTGTCCTGTATGAACAAAATGACGGATGTTTTTATGTCTCCACTGTTCCATCGCGCCCTTGCTCTGGCGCACCTAACCCCCCCACCCCCCCAAATAAAAAACTCTCGGTTCTACGTGATTCACGTAAATGACACAATTGACCAAGAAAACGGCGAGTTTTCGCCGAAAGCGACAAATTTGCAGGTATGGTTATGTTCATTAAAATGCACTGTCCAAATCAAATATCAAATAAAATAAAAATAATTCCATTTTCCACCCTTACGGCCGTTTCACAACGCAAGCTTGAGCTTCGCATCTGCGTAACTACATCGTCACTGCAGACGCGCGAGAGTATTCACACTGGAAGCATTTGCACAGCCTCACAGCAGCGGCACCAAGGCTACATATAAGTGAGCATTTCTTAACTAAGACAACTAGCCTATAAATTTGTTTTTAGAAGTTCGTCATTTCAAAACTTTTGTTTCAGTCACACTTCGATATGTTTACAAGCAAACGCTGCAGATAAAAAAACACCCTGCACACTCGGGTTTGATGTGTAGTGGGTAGTGCTAGCCTATACATCCGTCTATGTATTACATAAACTAAAAGAAAGTTTATATATCATATATTCTGGCTAGTATACTTTAGTTTTTTGTAATACACCACACATTCACCAAAACCGAATAATTAAAAACAAGTTTAAATGGGTAAATATTCTATAAATATTTTTGTTTCTTCATTTTCTTTTCTGACATTGCCTACTCCAGTTCTTTGTTAAAATACACTAGACATGCTTATTCTGTGCATTTTGGGCACTTTTTGTGTGAATTGTGAATTAAAATTTATTTTATCCATCAAAAGTGTGCTTTCACTTTAATTGAGCTTGAGTAGCAAAGCAAAAACAGACTTGGCACAGAAACCCTCACTTCACTGCGGCTCATGCAACGCTCCTGCTCCCGGTGTGAATGCATCATTGGTTAACATGCACGCAAAAAAATACGCGCTGCTAAACGACCGTTCAGAATTAACGGCTGCTATTGTTACTGTACCTTTATGACTTTTATTTGTAAATCACCTCTGACTATCTGATTTGCTTTTCTCATGTGAATGAGTAACAATATAATCAATATGACATGCCACATATTTTGACCGGAGAGGGAAAAATGTTACGTAAATAGTTCATCAATATGCTCAGCCCTGCTGTTTGATTACAATGTAAGAAACCAAAGATAAATCATAGCCCACCTGTCATATATGAGGCCATCAATTCCCTGGTCCCTCAACTTCATCCTGTTATCATGGTCGTTGTTATAGTCGCCCCAGCAGAAGACCACGAGTCCTTTGGAATGAGCCTCTCTGATGAACTCTGTGTTCTTCAAGAGCTCGTCAGCATGGGCGCTGATTCCCTGTGAGCACATACAAAAGCTAATTCAGCAAGTTGTTAAGTCTTTGTGATTAAATTTGACATGGCATCAATTTAGAGAAAACAAAATAGACATTCCTCTTGCAGTTTAAACAAAACTCACATGATTAGATCTCTTTCACTTCAAAGTTCAATGCATTTGGATTATCCTGCCAAACTGGGCATGCTATTTCATAACTATGTTCTGAAGTATCAACAGCTGTGCTATTGCACCATCAGGCTATGTGCGTTCTCTCACCAGTATGTTCTCGCTCTGGGCAAAGCTCATGGCGATCTTAGTGCTCTGACAGCGGATGTCCATGAGTTCAGGGTAGAGGTCTGTCACTCCTTGGGTCAGAAACAGGATGGGGTATTTGTTCTGCTTTTTCCTCACCCTGATGAAGAGAACAGAAGTGATTGCAACTTAAACACAACATGTAATCAGGATTGACTATTTACTTTCTTAATAAATGTCCCTGAACTTATTGTGCATGTACATTTTAAACAAGAAATACATTGTTGGTTTATTTTGTGTTTAAATTGGCTGCCCTATAGTCATTTCTTGAATGGTTTATATTCTATTTTAATTGTATATGGTTCCATAATATCTATGGAACCTTTTAAATTGCACAAGAGTATTAAAATTTTGTTTTTAAACTAAGAAAAAATTGTTCTTTTAAGAAAATTTCACTGAAAGGTTCTTTGGAGAAAAAATCATTTTGGAACCTTTAATTCTAAGTGTATTAAAAATGGTGAAACTTCACAATAAAGTTTAATTTGTTATTTTAAGACAACTTAATTCATCTTAATCTCAGCATACTACTAAAAAAATAAAGATCTGATAACATTAGTTAATGCAATGTGAACTAACATGAATATGAACATTTTTATTAACTAACATTAAAAAAGGTTAATAAATGCAGTAAATATATATTTGTCCTTGTTAGTTTATATTTATCAATGCATTAACTAATGTTAACAAATGAAACAGTAAATGTTTTCTGATTTTCCTAATCAGTGGATCATCATCAAAATATGCATGTGAACTAGGCCGCTTACATTGTGCAAACATCAGGATCAAAACATGAGAAGACTATCCTCCTTTTTCCAGCGTTCTCCAGCACGCATGTGAGAATGATGTCCAAGAACTGATTCATGTTGAAGTAGGAGGAGAGTTTTGCATCCCAGGAGCCATCCTGTTTGGAGGAACAGATATGATGAGGGCGTTTTCTTTCTCCGTTAACACAGAGATCAAACCATCACACATCGCTTGAGGCGACACAAACCTTAAACTGAGAGATCCACTTCAGCTCAATGTTGAATCCCACATGCTCTGGAACAGAATGGAATATCTGGAACATGATGTCGAATGAGAAGAGAAGTTAACCAAGCAGTACGGGCGAGAGATACAAACAAACATTTATCACAATGTTCTAAAATCTTTTGGTCAGTAGTAAAAAAAATAGTTGCTAAAAAAAAAAAAAAAAAAAAAAAATATATATAAATATATATATATATATATATATATATATATATATATATGTTTTTTTTTCTTGGAGGTAATTTAATTATCTAATTTATATTTTTTTTATATTTTTTTATATATATATAGTTTTTGTTTGGAGCAACTTTTTTTATTACGGACCCTCATTTGCAATAAAAACACACATTTACATAAGAGAAAAGATCACGCTGTCACACCTGTGAAAGGGAAGGGAAAGGCTGGTGCTCATATATATACTCCTCTTCATCTTGCAAGTCTAGACAAAAGAACAACACAAAAGCAATAATTTGTATCTATTCAACAGTTAATTGTTTATTTAGCTCAATACAGGTAAACAGAGGCCTAAGTTTGGCATTTAAAAAATATTAAAAATAAAACACTAATTTACAGCAAACTAAGTATTTAAACTTTTTTTCTTAAAGTATAATACGGTGTGCTTATTAATGAACTTTACTATGTATTGCAAATGATGCAATAAATCAGCCAGGTTTTTTTTTTAAATAATTATCAGTAAAACATTTCTCTTTTATGAGCTACCACATCCTATATGAACTAATGAGAATTAAATAGGGATACAACATTGTTTAACAATCAAGTTCATGATAGATTTGTTAATCGCTAATAGTCTTTCACTATCGAGATTTTGAATTCGATTTTTACTTCTGGTACCTGACTCTTATATAATGATCAGTTATTGTTACATATGATAACTGATCATATTGCACTTTTGTGACATGAATTAATAGGGGAATTGTACCTTTGTCGTCATAAACATCCATGTCAGTTGTATGGGCCACCTGAAAAAGACAAACACGACAAGTACTCATCAATATCAGCATGGAGATAATTGCATGTCATTGTTCAAACAAGGTGAAAGAATCTTACTTTTAAAAGCTGAAGTTGATCAAACGTAAGATCCTTGACGGGAACTTCGAACAACAACAATGATTTCTTGTCATTTTTCTATAAAAAGACAAAAAAAAATGTAAAAAGATGAAGAGATATCTTTCTTTCTTACATTTTGCAATTTAAATAAGTATTTGCGACTGTTAAAGTCTGAATTAAATTTTTTGAAGTAGGAAGTCTTCAGTCAGACTCACTCCACCAAGAGAGTCAAATGCCATCGTTACCTTTTTAGTAGAAATACAGCAGGTGAGGTCATGGTACACGATAGGAACTAAATCTTTAGACAGATGAACATCAAACTCTACATAAGCTGCTCCCTGTGATGAAAACAAAACAGATATGCATTAGCCTTTCCTATTATTTAACAAAACTTTATGCATTTTGGTCCAGTTGCAGTCTTTATTTACACTCACATGGTTGGCTGCACTTAGAAATGAGACAATTGTGTTTTCTCTGATCTTGTGATGCCTGAAATACAAGAGCAACATATTTCTCTCTGTTAGACGTGTACTTTTTCATGGTTTGTTTATGCAGAAAAGTCAGGTGTGCTTATGATGCTTCATAAGGACAAACACTAAATTGTAGCACAACCACACTTTTGCTACTCACTTGGCAGCATGTGTGCTCCCCGCTCCTCTGTGTCCAACATCCAAAGCGCTCCTTTTCTTCCAGTATTTTGCAAAAGACTGACTCATGTCACACTGAAAGCCTTGGATAGGACGCGTCACCAGGTAATCCACTGAAATTGCATCAAAAACAAAAGCATTTACTTAATGTGTTCACATCAGTAAAGTCAACACTTAATGGCTGGTTAGCACATCAATAAATGACTGCTATATAAAAACATAATCTAGCTACTAAGCAACAATTCAAGCAAGGCGGATCTTGCCAACATGACTATATTTACTGTCTGTGAAATGTTTACATAGGCAAATGTTGTGTGCAAGCAGTGAAAGAACAGGTCACATTATGGGCAACAGGAATGTACATTAGTTTTATGGTGTAAAACAAATGATACCAGATAAAATAACACAAGTGCATTGTGGAACAGATTATACCTCTGACTTTTCCAATAGTCTGTCTGCCGTTTCGGCTCATGATGGGCAGGGTAACCACACCCAAATCTTTGCCGCTCTCCACAAAAGAGGACGACAAGAGGCATGCGGTGCCAACGTAGCCTGGCTGGGAATCGCCCTGAACCACAGCCTCACTCAAGTCCTCCTAAACCACAAAGACAGGACAGAATAGTCATGATTCACTAATTCCATGCAGATCAATTAACAAAGCATTAAAATGCTTTCTGATATAGTTGTGGTCATAACCTTTATATGAAGCAACACCAAAGACCATCGTTCACGCACCTCAAAAAACTCAAAGGTGAGCTCTAGGTTGTCGGGGTCCATGGTGTGAATACTGTATTCTGTCCACTTGGAGGGTACCAGGGAGTATCCACATTCTGGCTGGGAATGACGTGACCTGCATTCGACGTCACTGATCATAATGGTCTCTAGTGTGGTGATCATCTCATGCCATGTTGAAGGGCTTTCATCTTCTTCCTCAACACCTTCCACCATCAGCTTCAATCTAAAACAGCCATTAATTGGGTAAATTATATTTGTAGCATGTTCTTGAAAAGTGAAATCATGCATCATAAATGTACAAGATATGATACAATTTGAATTAATTATCTGATATAAAAAGAAATCTATTTGACTATAGTCAGTTGTTTCTCATGTGATTCTAACGGACTTTATAAGAACTTATATATAAGACCTTTATAAATAAATTTGACTTTTTCCGTAATATTTGCATTTTCTTTCCAAGGAATTGATGTTGCGTTGGTATAGCAAAAACAACATGGAGGAGTTTGCAACGTTGTCTTAGAAGAATACAATAATGTGTGCTTTTTCTGGATGACCTGCGCATTAACAACAAAGCAATGTTTTCTGCAATTAATCAATCGTGGCTTGAAAAAGTGACAAAACAAATGTGAAATTGGTTCAGACTAAACGAATTTCCAAAAATTAGATCTGAATAGAATTTCAAACCACATTTGAAAGTATGTGATTTGTAAAAAATAAATAAATAAATAAATTTTAAAATAAATATATATATATATATATATATATACGTTCACACATGCTAAATAGGATCGGAATCCAATCGGATGTGCACAAAAATCGGATTTGGACTGACAGTCTGAACAAGGTGTAAAATGTTCCTGAGCTCATTTGTAGGGTTAAATATGTGTTCTGTCTTTTGTGCATGATGTTACCTGAAGCGTGAGTTCTTAAATTTATTCTTAGTAATAGAAACTGGAGGTTTCACGGAGTAATGAAGCCTGAGACGAATTTCTGTTTGGCATGTCAACCAGCCAGAGTCCACACACTCAACACCATCTGCACATGAAACACATTTTATTTGCAAGTTAAAACAAGATATAAATATTTGGTTCGGATTTGAGGTGTGGGTGCATTCAAACTTGTGTTTAAAGTCATTTCAATTGTAAACTTACTATGGACTCCAAAGTGTCCATCGTCAATCACAAGCTCTGGTTCTGCAAGACAAGAACAAAAATTAATCATGGAAGGTCAAACACTCATACTACAAAAGATAGTCACTAGTACAGAGTAAACAGACACCAACACACTTTCTAGTGCTGACAAGAGACATTTATTTCCTGGTTTAATTCTTAAACAATCAAAATGTAAAGATAAAAGAAGTCTTTAGTTTGCTCTGTACTACATGGAGCTCTACACACTTGTATACTGTAAAAATTAATGACGCTTTATCTAATCAAAACAATTGTGGCAACAAATTACAAGCAATATTATTAATTAAATTTAACAAATTAGAATTGAGTAATAATTAATCAAATTAATTCCTTAACAAGTTAACCATTTAAAAGGAGTAAAACTTACAAAAAAAACTTGAATTTTAGTTCACCATTATGGTGATCGGTGCTGTTTTAAATGACGGTTTTCTCCTTCAGTGACTCTGCTTGTTAACATCAGGTGTCTTCAATGTTGGCAATATAAAATAAAAAGATTCTTAATTAATCTTTGACGTCTCTGTTAGTGAGATATTTTTGTTAAATGTTTTGGTGTAAACTTTACTCATTTTAAATGGTTAACATTTAAGGATAATTTAATTAATTATTACTCAATTCTAATTTGTTAAATTTAATTAATAATATTGCTTGTAATCTGTTGCCACAATTTTATTGATTTGATAAAGCGTATACATTTTTACAGTTCTATTCTATACAAGCAAAACTGGGCATGTTAGAATTTAAGATGAACACTAGAGATTATTAACTGGTTAAATGTATCTTAATTAAATAATATAAAAAGTTGAATAATAATTAAAAAAATCATTATTTAACATAAGTATTACCATGCAAGCAAATTGTTTTTGTGGCAACACAAGCACAAAGAAAAGCTGACATCTGGAGCAAACAGTTACATGATTAAAATTATAGCTCCTGCCAAGCAAAAAATAAAATAAATAAAATAAAATAGTAAAGATGCCCTTAAAATGCATTGTTTTGAATAGTTTGTTATATGCATGTGTTAAATGTGTGTTGTTGTACACAAATAAAGGAATGCTAAATGTGTGATGTATATATAGAAAATGTTTAATCATTTTAGTGTATAAAGTCAATTATTAATGAATTGCAATTGCTTTAACTTTTTTCAAATAATTAAAACCCAAAATGTAAAGTGACTAGATTAGGTGCACGCAACAAAAGCAAAAAAAAAAAAACAAGATAGCTTTGCTCTGTTTGTCTAAGACGGGTAATAGCCCACTATTATGGTTGCTAATAATTGATCCATTAGATTCCCTTAAGTGGCTTTTATTGATGTTACATCTGTCCATAACAAATAAAACTGAAATCAACATTAAAGACAACATGAAATAAAAAATTTTTTTTTTCTTTAGAACATGCAACATACATGATTCATGCACAATAATACCACCCAGCAAGAAGTGGGTTACTCCTAGCTGGACTATATTAGGTCTATAGCTAACCTAGACGGTGAAATGATGGCTTTTGCTTGCTGGCCAGGGTATTAGAAGGTTATTTACTTTCTAAATAAATGTCACTGGTTTTATTGTGCATGATTCATTAATGCAGGCAGGGAAAAATGACTTTAACTAGTAACAACAATCAGACCACTTTAAGTTCCAGTAATGTTCTGAGAGATACAATACATCATATTACAAATCTGAAATGTGTTGGGAATTTTTCTTGTTGTCTTTAAAAAGTTGAAGTCAACATGTTTTGATAATGTCCGCTTAGAGTTAAAGGGGACAAACTGATCAGAATGTGGTAAGCATGAAGGATGGAGGCTAGGGGTTCATTAGACACGTGCACTATTCTGGGATAAGATACCTGAGGGACTCAATGAGCGTGGCATCTGATGGGTCTCCCATCTATTGACTATGACTTGACATGGATCACCATCGTTCTGTAATTCCAAATGGGGGTTAAGATTATGGACAGATTTTGGAAAAACAAAGCCCACTTAGGCCATTCAAACCAAAGTTTCACTCCTGAAAAAAAGAACATGAGGCATATTCACCACTTTCTTGCCAGCCAGCCAGTTGGTTGACAAATGCAAACAAATTGGCATTTTTCAGTGTTTAACTAGAGAATCTCCAGGTTATTTATATGTTAAAACATGCCTTGAAAATCCCTGTACTTATAATTTAGCTTAAAATGTTATTTAATACGATTAGTTTTCCTTTAATAGTTTGCAGATGCGCTTAACTATGAGAAAATTGTGCTAAATACTTAAATCTTATTCTTGTTAATTCTGCTTCTAAATTATATATATATATATATATATATATATATATATATATATATATATATACATATATATATATATATATATATATATATATATATCTGATAGTTGATGTTTAAATATTATGTATGAGAGACATGTTAGGAGGAGCTCGCAGGAAACATGCAGCCACTGCTCCAGAAACTTCATTCTCTAGGAAAAAAACTAAACTACCAAGAACGGAGTCAAGGTCAGCTAAAAGAGATTAACAGCTGTGATGAGAAAAACCTGGAAACCCCACACACACACATGCAGAAGAATTTCTAACTCTTAAAACGATGTCAACTCTTAAAGGAGTAGTTCCACTTTTAAAAAAACTTTTGCTGATAATTTACTCACCTCCATGTCATCCAAGATGTCCATGTCTTTCTTTCTTCAGTCGAAAAGAAATTAAGGTTTTTGATGAAAACATTCCAGGATTTTCTCCATATAATGGACTTCAATGGGAACCAAACGGTTCAAGGTTTCAGTGCAAACTGCAAACGGTTCAAAGGGCTTTAAACTATTCCAAACGATGAATAAGGGTCTTATCAATCGAAACGATCGCTCAAAAAAAAAAAAAAATTTTATAAGCTCAAATGGTCACCTTACTGTCTGTGATGCGCGTCGTGACTCTTGCTGTTCGAACTCGTTCATCAAAATGAGCAAATCTTTTCCCGAGTCGATTCATTCATTTCGTTTGTTGAATAAAACAAATGATTTGAAAAAAGATTTGTTCATTTTGATGAGCGAGTTTGAACAGGAGAGTCACACAGAACAGAGCAAGGCGACCATTTGAGCTTATAAAACTTAAACTTTTTTTTTTAATGAGCGATTGTTTCGCTTATAAGACCCTTATTTATCGTCTGGAATCGTTTAATGCCCTTTGAACAGTTGCAGTTTGCACTAAAACTGTCTTTTGGACCTTGGTTCCCATTGAAGTCCATTATATGGAGAAAAATCCTGGAATGTTTTCATCAAAAACCTTGATTTCTTTTCGACTGAAGAAAGAAAGACATGGACATCTTGGATGACATGAAGGTGAGTAAATTATCAGCAAAAGTATTTTTTAAAGTGAACTACTCCTTTAAAGTACCCTAAGAATAAAAGAAAGCCCTTATTCCACACGCTGAAAACTCTCTAAAGAGAATGTGCAGTCATACATGCATAATAAAACAGTTTTGAATATCAGATTATGATGAGTCTTCAAGAAAGATAAAAAAAGATGTTATAAACAACATCTATAAATACATAAAACTGAGACTGCTCTTTAAAGGTTGTTGGGAAATCAATTCACCATTGAGCCTTTAAAGATTACATATGCCTTATATCATGTTTGTTTACTGGAAAAGAAGATCTCACCTTAGATCCAAAAAAGAAGCCCTTGAAATAGCGATATTTGGTTTCATGTCCTCTAGGAACCTGAATGGTGGCTCTCCACAGGGTGCTGGGGGAGACGAGACAAGCAAGCAAAGCACAGAACATAAATATGTGTGTCAAGGGTAACCGTGATTGTGCTGAAAGACAAACATTAGATAGCATTGCACATGTACCCATCCTCCTCCGCTGGCTGTAGGGCCACGGCTTTTTGATGAAACCAGCTGCCCAGTGTTTCACAACTGCCAACCACTGCTATCACCTCACCTGACACAGAAAAAAGACAAAATACTTTATTATGTCTCTCCTGTGTGGTAAGCGAAGGAATGTGTCTCCAGGCGATATAACGGGATTTTTTAAACACTCACGAGAGCCAGCGTTGAATAGCTCTTGTCTCAAAGCACATACCATTACAATAATAATGAACATACACTGACCGGTCAAAAGTTTAAGATTGGTAAGATTTTTTATGTTTTTAAAAGAAGTCTCTTCTGCTCACCAAGGCTGCAATTTTTTGATAAAAAATACACAAAAAAACACAGTAAAATTGTAAAATATTATGACAATTTAAAATGATATATTTATATTATTATAACTATATATTAAAATGTAATTTATTCCTCTGAAAAAAGCTGATTTTTCAGCATCATTACTCCAGTCTTCAGTGTCACATGATCCTTCACAAATCACTCTAATATGATGATTTTATGCTCCAAAAACATGTATGATTATTATCCATGTTGAATTGTTTTTTTAACATTTTTATTTCAGGATTCTTTGATGAATAGAAAGTTCAAAGAACAGCATTTATTTAATTAGAATCTTTTCTAACATTATAAATGTCTTTACTGTAACTTTTGATCAATGTAACTCATCCTATTGATGACATAGAAGCTATTGATTTCTTATTTATTTCCCCCAAAAATAAAATACAAATTCTTACTGACCCCAAACTTTTTAAAGGGTAGTGTTTAATGTAACAAAAGCTTTCCATTTCAGATAAAAGCTGTTCTTTTGAACTTTCTATTCATCAAAGAATCCTGAAATAAAAATGTAAAAACTGTTTTCAACATGGATAATAATCATACATGTTTTTGGAGCATAAAATCATCATATTAGAGTGATTTGTGAAGGATCATGCGACACTGAAGAATGGAGTAATGATGCTGAAAAATCAGCATCTTTTTTCAGAGGAATAAATTATATTTTAATATATATTAACATAAAAAAGTCATTTTAAATTGTCATAATATTTCACAATATTACTGTGTTTTTTGTGTATTTTTATAAAAAAAAAATGCAGCCTTGGTGAGCAGAAGAGACTTCTTTTAAAGATATTAAAAATCTTACTGATCTTAAACTTTTGACCGGTAGTGTACATAACCTGTAACACCTGACTGCTGCAGATTATTTACAGCACTTATATTGTTGCCATTGAAACGCATATATTTCGAGTCACAAACCGCTCAGATATAACGTCTCAGCTTTCCATCTCTACCAAATTATGCTAGTTATGGTGTGAACGCAGCAAAAACTCGTTGTTTTGGTTCAGGAGGAACTGTAAACGGCAGCTGTTGTTTGTTTGTGGTGCTCTGTGACTGATTTTATCTCTTTATAGCTTGAAATGTGGGGGTATGAAAATATATAAGGCATGTAGAACCGAATGGAGTTGGATAAATATTTTATGGTACTATATGCCTTCCACAGACAATATATAAGCAGAGAAGAGACTTTCAACCAGCATTTAAAAAATATTTGTGGAACAAATCACCTACCTGGCCTTTAAGTATTGTATGTCAACACTTAATCAAACAAAGACAATAAATAAACACAAATACATGTGGGCGTGGTCAATATTAACTTAATAACAACACACTTATGATTAACAAAACATCTCTGTTTTACTATTATACCAAATGATTACATTATGCACTAATGTAAATGTAGTAAATATTACTAATCTATCTCAAAGTAAAATATTAACTAAACATTACTTTATTATTCTCACATATAATTACATTTTAATTGGTAATGCTTTATAAATACTGGGTTTATCATAATATTTTATCTAAAAAAACATGGGCAGCTTGTACTTCTCATTTGCAAGTAATTTCGGATAAATAAAAATGAACACAGTAAATGTAAAATATTATACATTACATTATCACCATTGACATTATTACATGATTTAATGCTTTACAGTTAGAACCATAAAACACTGTAAAACTGGTTGGATTAAAATCTTAAGTAAGAGACTATGTACAATGGTCTACGTGCAAGGGATAGCATGTCTTCCTTTGTGGAAATACTTGTATCATCAAGTTCAAAATCAAAGATTTATGATTAAAGTATCATGTTGTAACTTTAATCAGCAAAACATTATCTCATTTGCTTTAGACAGGATAATAGACTCGTGTTCAGCAATTGAACAAACCCCAAACAATGCCAAAGTCAAATGCACAGAATTTTAATTAGACCACATTGATTATTTCTATTTATATATTTTAAGAGATTACAGTGCAGCTTTAACTTATCATATCATGGCCAAAGGGAAACTTCTGATTAAAACTTACTTTTACTTTTTATTAAAAGTTGTGATAACACTTTATTTCACAGTGTCCTTGTTACACTTAGTTACTACAGTAATTACTATAAACTGACCATAACTACATGCAATTAACTGTAACAGACACCTTAAAATAAAGTGTAATCAAAGTTGTACACTGTGTTCTCCACTTTTAATGAATTATTTCTCTTACCTAGTCGTGTTGTGGTCCCTCTCACAGTCAGAGTCACACTAGTGCTGTCCATGACTGACACACAGGCAAACGGAGATGAGAATGAAGAGACCTAAAACACAAAAGAAACACGTTTCCCAATGAAAAACAAATCTAAGCCACGTTAACAGCAGTTGATCTGAATTGTAATACCTGCAGTGCACAATCTGCTCCTGGTTGTTTAGGATCCCATTACATTTACATGCATTTTAATTGTATTGAAGATTCAATCACGCCTTAAGCATCAACGGAAATATAGATACCTGCCCCTAATCACAATATTAGAAAATTGTCAGATTCTTGAATGTAAAAAAGGAGAGTTGAACAACGGGTGTAAACACATGCGATGAAACTCGACTGCTTGATTTTTAGAGGAAGCAAAAACACACGGTCTGAACCGGCTGCAACCGGTTACTGTCAGCGACAACAACACCCGGCATCCGAGGGTGTTGCTCAAACACTGTAAGCTAAGCTGCTTAACGTTACATACAGACAACATTGTTACGTTCTAACCACGTGCCTAAAATGCTATCTACATAGGGAGCCCATTGATGTTTTGAGACGCTCAATGTTTACGTGAAAACGTGCAAGTATTGCGTAAAACGAAATATATAGCGTGTATTCGGTTCGAGTCCGGTATTATAAAATAATTAAAAACATAATAAAGTAAATTACCTGAGTTTAAAGATAAAAATCCATCACTTTGTAAGGCTGTCCCGCGCTGACGTTCCCATGTTATGTTTGTCGTTAATGTTACGTGCACGCGGATCTGAAAGCCCGGGTAATGCGACACTGTTGACTGTAGAACATTTCTTAAAATAACTTTATCGAGGTGTCAGGGTTAAAACTATCACGTCTCTGAATTATGTGTACTTGTTCAAACAAAAATAAAAATGGTTTACAGGTTAAAATAACGTTGAGAAGGTGACTTTGTTAAAGGAAATAAAAATGAGGGAGGGCTCGCTTGCTTGACATGGACAACTTGACCCCTCCTCTTTGCGTTTTCTGAACGCATATGATTGGTGGAAGAAGTGATTGACGTGTGATAGGCGAGTCTAACTCACTGACCCTTGTTGCCGTTGGGTGGAGGAGTTCATCGACCCAAGCTGATATGTTGACGATGCAGTATACAGTAAATTACTTTTTGTTTACCCTTTTGCTGAGCAGAAGTGTATCTTTTTAAAATAAATAATCTAGATCCGCGTTGAGACTGTATAGAGTCATTATCACTAGCCTACACTGTTGTGTGTTACAGTTTTAGTATTTGTTTATGTTTTAAGAGCTATACTCTGTACATTTTGAGCATTATCAAGTATGTTTATTAAAGGAGTAGTTCACTTTAAAAAAATTAACGTTTGCTGATAATTTACTCAACCCCATGTCATCCAAGATGTCAATGTCTTTCTTTCTTCAGTCGAAAAGAAATTAAGGTTTTTGATGAAAACATTCCAGGATTTTCTCCATATAATGGACTTCAATGGGAACCAAACAGTTCAAGGTCCAAATGAGAAGTTCCAGTGCAGCTTCAAAGGGCTTTAAAAGCGACTAGACAATGAATAAGAGGCCATCATGCAATAAACAAGACAAGTAATGTTTTAATGACAATATAATAGTATATGCATGCTAAATTGAAAAAGTTAGTAAAGATGAACCTTTGCTATAAAATGAGAATAACCGACACATTGATTTTTCTCATGTCTTTCAACTGGTTGCATAATGAGGTGCCTCGGCAAGACAGAACATGTTGCATAACAGAGGTCAGACAGGCACACACATGTTTAAAAAAAAGTTAAGGGGAAAATAGTGATCGAGAGTAGGAAAGTTCAGAACAGCATGACCCCGATTCATGCAATGCAGAGATAAACCATATTTTCAGTCATAAATTCATTTAGCTAAGTCTGTGTTTTCTTTATGACGGATGTTTGCTGCCCCCGGTAGCTCTTCCTGTTGCCAAATGAGCCATTGAGAGGTAAAATACAATCGTTCTTTTGAAATGAAGCCTATTGCTCCCAGAATGGTGAATGCTGCATTTGTATTTGACAGTGCTCAGCACAACTGAATGGATGAGACTGCAGGATTATACATTTTTAATGAATCAGTCTTTCTCTCTATTTACCCTATATTCATCACCCACCATTTGCTGTTGTATGTGGATAAGATCATAGAGATCTCATTCAGAGATAACTGCTTTTAGATAGTGATTAGTAGTGTTAATTATCAGGACGCCATTATAGTCAGTATTTTTCTTGCTTGTACTTTCAAGGAAAAAAAGGAAGCGAAAACAATGCAAAACTCCCCATTAGCTGATTTGTGTGCTCATGGGTTTGTGTAATAATGAATGTTGAGTTTTGCCCATAATATTTCAGAAATGCCCTGAAAAATGCTGGGAAATGTTAATAAGCTTTTCCAAATCTAAAACTACGTCTTTTCATACAAAACAAAGAAATGTTCATAAAACTTTGGTCATTAAGAACTTAAGACAAATATTTTTCTCTTCTATTCAAATATTTGCAAAGAAATATATTTAAATATATAATGAATTCCTTTTTGAAATCTGAACTATACACTGTAAAAAAATATTGATGGTTTAACTTAAAAAATGAAGTAACCTGGTTGAAATTAAAATTTTAAGTTCATTTAAATGGAAAATTTGAGTTAATACAATGAAGGAGATTAATTTAATCATCAGAAACTCAAAATATTATGTTATCTGAACCACATAATTTAAGTCAATAATAAAAAAAATGTTTGCATCATTTATTTAAGTCAATAATAAAAAAATGTTTGTTTTTTACAGTAATTAATATCATTATTGTTTTTTAATACATGTTTTTTATTAGTTTATGTGTTTAATGATGTTTTATATGATATTTTCCTATTTTAAAAATGCAGTACATGATCTGTTTCTTATTTTAGTAATTATAGGAAATTATAGGAGATTTTTCAAGGAAAAACAAATTATCTGTGTTATGTACAGAGTTCAAAAGTCTGGGATCAATAAATTGATTAACATTGACAAAGTACAGAAATCATTGAAACTATTACAGCTTACATGAGATAATTTTACATAAATGTTTGTTTTGAACTTTCTATTCACCAAAGAAACCTGGAAAGAAAAAAAATCTGCAAAAAAAATGTTAAGCAACTGTTTTTAACATTGATAATATTAAGAAAGCAGCCACTCAGAATGATTTCTGAAGGATCATGTGACACTGAAGACTGGAGAAATTATGCTGAAAATTCGGCTTTGCGTCACATTTTAAATTACAGTATAAAAATATATTGAAAACAATTATTTCAA
This sequence comes from Hybognathus amarus, assembly GCA_030378365.1. NCBI lineage: Eukaryota > Metazoa > Chordata > Actinopteri > Cypriniformes > Leuciscidae > Hybognathus > Hybognathus amarus. The sequence goes on from JAQIUQ010004323.1 coordinate 470,440, forward strand.
ATACATGCAGATTTGGTGAGCAGAGGAGACTTTCAAAAACAATCGTTCTGAACTCAAACTTTTGATTGTGTGAACCTAAGCATCCAGCTCTGCATAAACAGACTTTAATCACATCACACACACGTGGGGGAGGTTGTGGTTTTTACATGTAAAAGATTTCAGATTGTGCTTCCAAAGTGGGAAAAGCGCCACTTAGTGGCACACACTTGTACTACACTGAAGTTAGCCTATAAATCCATGCTAATGTTTACAAGATCTTTTAGTTCTTAGAGATGACCAGTTCCACGATTAAGGGCCATGGTTTTTTGCCTTTAAACAAAAGCATGACTAATTTATCCAGCGTTCACTGGAGTTTTATGGTAATTTGAGCTTCAAGTCAAATCAGACATCATTTGAAGCCATCCCACAAAGAAGCTAAAAGCTGTTTCACATCCACATCTGAGCCCTAGTTAAAAAAGTTGCTGATTCTTGACCAGGGTCTGTTGGACATGCAGACGGAGTAGAACAAAACAGGAACGAAAACCATTTTGAGTCGTTCTATAAAGCTTATTTGCTCTTAGAGAAGATCCTCGGTTTATGAATAATCAAATTTAGATTTTCAGTTCTGCAAAACGTAGAAGATGACGCAGTTAAAAGTCATCTGGATGTTGTGATATGTTATATATGATGTAGTCCATCTATCCATAGATGAACCAATAAAGGATCTTGCTATAGACCTCAGGTCAGGTTAGATGCCATATCGAATTTAAAGAGAAGTTCACTTTAAAAAAAACTTTTGCTGATAATTTAGTCACCCCCATGTCATCCAAGATGTCCACGTCTTTCTTCTTCTTCAGTCGAAAAGAAATTAAGGTTTTTGATGAAAACATTCCAGGATTTTCTCCATATAATGGACTTCAATGGGAACCAAACGGTTCAAAGTCCAAATGATAGTTTCAGTGTGACTTTAAATGACACGAGATGATGAATAAGGGTTTTATCAAGGACCCTTCGATTCATTACTCGAAAAAAGATTTGTTCATTTTGATGAATGAGTTCGAACAGGAGAGTCACGAACGCGCATCACAGAACAGAGCAAGGCGAGCATTTGTGCTTATAAAACTTACACTTTTTTATTTAATTTTTAAACGACCGATCGTTTCACTAGATAAGACCCTTATTCATCATCTGGTGTCGTTTAAAGCCCTTTGAAGCTGCACTGAAACTCTCATTTGGACCTTGAACTGTTTGGTTCCCATTGAAGTTCATTATATGGAGAAAATCCTGGAGTGTTTTCATCAAAAACCTTAATTTCACTTTACTTTCCCATGAGGCCACAGGAGAGGATTTGTGAAAGGCAGTGAAGCGACACAACTGACGCCGGTAGGTCACATGATAATGACAACATGGCGAATGTACTACATAAAAAATTACATTCATACTGCACACTCATACTGTTTAGAGCACTTTTCAGCATTCGTGGAGTAATTACTTATCCAAAATAATTACTCAATACTCAAAAAACAGTGTGTGATTTTGGATGCAGTCTGAGGCATGAGGGATGGAAGTACAGTCTGTGCAATGGCACGCACTAAAGGTCCTAGATCATTCTCACAACTTTCAGAACTAGAGTTTTTTTGTCTACTGAAGATTCGTCAGCTGAACAATCTGTACTATACAACAGAATAATCCATTGAACACGCTGTACTTTTATCCATCACGACACAAACTCATTTTCATTCCTGTTAAAAATTAAATATGACACTACCTAAGGTCTATTAAAGCACTTATCCGAGTGCACTACTCTCCAAATAACTCAAATGAAATAAGTTTGACTGTTTCTCTCTGTGATTTAGAACCCTTAATCAAACTCTTAATTTGTATAGATGCAGCAGATGGGCCGCCACGAATAATGTCATCGTCAATCAAAGACAGAGGCGCTGCCAGTGTGAACAACAGCATAAGGGTTTAAATGCAGATCAGATCCCATTATAATGGATCTGACATCATTCAGAGGCCATTTGCACTGCAGGCCCGCATGCGGGTTGCTTCATTTGCAAATCAGACGCTAGACATTGATGACAAGCCTTTATATGTGACCTTCACATTTCAATTATTTTGAGTGGGGCTTCAAACAGACACGACTGCAGGTCCTCACATAGCCGAGACCCGCAATAACAGAAACAAAAGCATGTCTGCCCATGCACTTTTTGTCATTTGTGAAACACAAATAAACATCAAATAATGATACGCAAAAAAAGGCCTGATTTCAGAAAATGAGAGATCTTATTAGATACAGTTCACATTCATTTACATGAACGAGTGGTGTGATTAACTCTGATGCTGCTGTTTGTGTATTTAAGACTAACTGATGTGGACTGCTCACTGAATTAGAATTAGGCTGGTATTCATGTAATTGAATAAAAAGGACAAGCTAGAGGGCTCCTTTCAATTTTAATTTTGTTTCGAGAGAATAAGTTGAATGGCCAATTTTTGTCTTTTTTTACTTTTTGTTTCACAAACAGGCCAGGATTTTAGTCTGGGACTAGCTTAAAGGGATACTCCACCATTTTGTTCATATTAAAGGGATAGTTCACTTTGAAATGAATTTTTTATATGTTTTAGCTTACCTCAAGGGCATCCAAGATGTAGTTGTCTTTGTTTCCGCAGTAGTTTCAATTTTGATATTTTTCTGTTAAACCGTTCGTGTCTGTCAGTCATATAATGGAGGTCTATGGTCACCACCTCAAAAAACATGCACAGAGAAGTCCAAATTAAACATAATTTAATGACTCGTAAATGTAAGTACTACACATTGATGGCCTAAGACACGAAACGAGCAGTTTGTGAGAGAAAAAGAACAGTATTTACCTCGTGCACGTCACTCATTGTTTACACAGAGATTTCGGAAGTTTTACCTGTCAATGTCCTTATTTGTCAGTTCTGCTGCAAATACTGTGAAGTAATTGTTCAAAACACAGTAAAATCATAACAGGTTGCAAAATATAATCAAAACAGAGATATAAACGATAATAATTTCAACTCTTCGGTACCTACAGGGCTCGAACATTAAGGCTTGACCGCTTGTCCGGGACAAGTGGATTTTTTGTAGTACAAGTAGAAGAGAAATTAGTTGTCCGACCGGACAAGTTAAATTTCAAACAAAATAAAATGCCATGTTACTTCACGTTATGTGCCACTCGTTATGTCTATTTTACATATTTAATTTTACCGATTTGAAACGAACATTTTTCGCGCTAAGTTACCTGTGAATGTCCTGAATGTGACTCACAGAAAGACGCGCACCGCGCGCCAGAAGTTCTCTTTCGCGCTTGAACGAACATCAACACACACGATTAAGCCAAAATGTCATTTGTCGAGTATCTTCATAACATAAGAGCAGTCTTATGATGGACATAAAGAGTTGTGACTCGTGAGAGAATGAGGCGCGTGTGAGATCCGCGTCTCTGTCCACAGCTCCTACTCTTAAAGGGCCAGCTACCAATAAATCGTTCTGTCATACTAACCCGTTCTCTTGACTAAAGAACTTGTGTAGCTCTAATAAGGAGTAGTCTATAAATAATTTATAATTTATGACTGTTTGATAACTTTATTCAATTTCTGTATATGTCCAACCTGTTAGACCTGTTTTATCCAGACATCAATGGCTTATTGATCATTATAGGTGTTATCAATCATTTAGTTGTTATTGCTAATTCCAGAATTATCACTAATCTGTGTGTGCATTTGGTTTAGAACCAAACAAGTTGACTCATGAAACTATTTGTTTATTATATCGCAATCGCATATCACAACCGCAATATTGACCCCAATAATCACAATATGACATTTTCCCCAAATCGTGCAGCCCTAGATAAAATTATAAATCTTTACCTGGACAAGTGACTTTTGTGCATGGACAAGTGAAACATAAATTTACTTGTCCAAAGGACAAGTGCCTCAAAAAGTTAATGTCAAGCCCTGTTATAAACATAAACACTCTAAATATACAACAAAATGCATTTAAGGCCTAAAAAGGCGGATTTAGCATGTCCCCTTTAAGAACATATTCATACTAAAAGCCAAAAAACTTGGGGACTTTATGAAACCTTCACAGAAACTTTAATTAATTCCTGTGATTCTAAGCTGAATTCTCAGCACCGGTCTTCAGTGTCACATGATCCTTTCTGATTATTACCAATGTTGAAAACAGCTGCCTCAACAGAGCAGCATTTTTGGAAATGGAAATCTTCTGTAATATTAGGCTACTAATGTCTTTACCATCACATAAACAGTTGTTCTTTTTCATCTGAATAATGACGTTAATGTATTTTTAGAGCTGTTTGCTCTGTCTTCATCATTGATTCTGTTGAAAAGGTGCTTTGAAACAATCTGTATTGTACAGAGCGCTATGGAAATAAAGGTGACTTGACTTTTAGCAAACTTCCAAAGATGACGCTTACCTAATGAAAACAGTCCATCCCATTACCGTTGTTGTCAATCTGAATTCTTGTCCTTGTCTCTTTTTTTATGAAAAGAGCCACATGGCAGCATTTGGTCAACGTCATTGACATTCATCTTTGCCCAGAACTGAGCAATTACCTCTCTCTTGGTTTAGTTTCACCAATCCGCCGGTCATGCTGGAACACCAGGCTGATGTTTATGCCTCCTCAGATCATTTTATCCAAATGAGAGATCACGTCAGCCCCGAGGCATCATGGATCAGTCTGGTCACAGTGTTCAAATGTCAGATCTCACTTAAACAGTTCTCATCCGGATCATCATGTGTGACGTCTGATCGATTTCAGATAGGGCACCGGGGGTGCGATCGGCTGACAAGTGTGACCTCGCGGGGTAATTGATGAATTAAAGTTGATCAGCAGGTCATCTTTGATGTGGAAACTTTTGGAAGGATTGGATTAAGTCACTAAATTGGCTGGGATTGTCTTTTAAGGCAGTCTGCGCTTATCAGCATCTCTCATTTCATCACTCTCTCATTTGATTATCTGAAAGACTAGAGGCTGAGATCATCACAACTGATAATCTGGATTTCACAGACAGAGACAGTTTAGTTAATCACTCTTCTTAACTTATTATTAAAGAAGGTTATTTATTGGCATTGATGGATCCATGATGAAAACTCCATTTCGCAAAAGGTTATTTATAGAAAAGGTTCTTTAGATTTAAAAAATGTTTCTTCACACTAAAAGGCTTCTTTCAAGAATGTTCACTGAAAGGAGTCAAAATGGTTATTCCATGGCATCACATGTTTTGGAACCTTAATTTTTAAGAGTGTATAAGTAGAAATATCTTAAAAGATGATTGCTTAATATACTTATACTTATGACCGCATAATATCATTATCCCAAGGCGTCATATACTGACGTTTTTGCCAATGCGTAGACATCCAATGCACATGACACCCTTTAGCGTCAATATGAGACGCAGATATATATGGGGCAGAAGGCGCCTCCTAGTGGTCTAACCCTAACCCTACACCAGACATGAGAACGGGCTGTAATATCCTGTTAAACATGATATTTAAATTTATACAGATCGTAAGTTTACGATCTGTTTAATTCATAAAATTATATATAAATTAAAAATATATATATTTAAACTATATTTGAACTCAATCCTAAAGCCCATGACAGAACCTTTTATTCTTGCAACTGTAGATACAGTGAGACCAAATGGATCACTGAAAAAAAAAAATCAAGAATTAAAATGTACTTAATTTTTCATTTGCAAGGTTTTGCACAACCATTTTTAAAGTCAATTTCAATGACTAGTTTTTATCAGTTCACATGCACAAAATATGAAAATTAAACACATTATTCTTGTTATTTTTTTCACTTCCCAATGAAAACATTTAATATGGATATTTTGTATGTTGTACACATTAGCATTGACTTTTTTAATTGAAAGGAAAAGGTTATTATTATTATTATAATTATTAATTTTCATTGAAAGCAAAATAAACAAACTTCCAAGTGAACACTCCGAGAGCAACAACTGAAAGGAAAAGTTGAGCAAAAATATTTAGGTATTTTATTTATTAAAGTAGTTTATTGTACTTTTTATGATGATTTGCTTGATCAGTGTGTCAGCATGGTGTAATTCTACTGTGCATATGTCATGGATTCCATTTTTAATGATGGGTTGTCACTTAGTCATCATTGATGTATATGAAAAAGTATTTACGGAAAACTACAAGATATTGAGCTATCAAGATTTTTGAAAGAGTTCTGGATATTCTTACAATATAATCAAGCCAATATGAGATGTTTTTAGATCTGGGTGAACAGGAAAACACATGAAATCAATGAATTATTTTGAAAATACAGATGCATTTATAACTCTATAACTAGATCATGAGTAGCCTATAGAGAGAACTCTTTTTTTGCGTGAATGAAAAAACTGCCATATCGTGATGTTCCCAAACTGTCTTCAATAAACCCTCCATGCCCCATTACAGTCAGCTTGAGTGTTTCTCTCACTAAAATCTGTTGCTGTGTTGTCCTGCTGCCTGTGTCTTGGATGAATTATAAAGCCATTTCAGCATGTAAAGGGAGAATAACTCCTCTACTGAGCACTTCTGCTGAAACCTTTAGTTTCTAGTCAACATGATCTAGACTGTCTGAACGCTTCAGGTCTCACACATATTCCCCTCAGAGGGTTTCATAATGAGAACAGGACTCAACTTCACACTCTTTCTCAGCAGATGTGTCTGATCGCTTTCTAACCTCAGATTTCAGAACCTTTTGTTTTAAACTAATACTATTCAGCAAGAAGCATTAAATTGACTAAACATTAAAGACTTTTAATACATTTTCACTGCTAGCAGGGAGAAATTCCTACACATTGTCCCTTTATATTAGAGGTAGCCTACACTTTGGTTAACCAAAATTTGGATCAAATATGGACAAACCCAAATGTTGGGTTAAAAATGCAATTTAAAAATGTACAGTTGAAAGTTGAAGTTGGGATAATATTTGAAATTACATTTTAACCCAACATTTGGGTTAAAACAACCCAGCATTGTTTAGAGTGTATATCAACAGGTCGAGAAAAAAAGGCTTATAACAGGCTTACAATAACGAAAAAAAAGGTAAATGTACCTTTAAGGCAGTTTGTTCTTAATATGCCATCTAATCTTTAATTAAAACTTACAGAAATGATCTTTCATTTAATGTTTTTTTTAACACGTGAGAGGTGTGCAATTTTGTATTCCACAAGCATTTAACTCGTAATTTCTGTGCCAGGAGTATTGTTTCATCGACTGTGACATATCTGTGGTGCTGTGTGTGTGTGTGTTTGCTGACAAAGCACTTCGGGGAAGCTGTCACGCGATATGTTTAATGTACAACCGCCCACCCTCGGACCACCGGCAATATTGGACACAAATTCAGAAATATATCTCGTTTTATGATGCCGTGGAATCAGAAAAAGAAGATCAAAGAAATCGTGTGTTCCGTTTCTGGCCTCCGTCTTTTGTTTCTGTATGCAAATGCATTTGATTAAAACCAGACAACTAATACGAGCTCTAGGCCTACTCGATTAGTACATCAGCTAATATGTACAAGGTATTGCACCGTGCATCTAATTCTCCCTGTTCATCGTGTCTACATATGCGCTGCTATGATTAAAAAATCTTCGCTTTTGACTGAATAAATTATGAACAGGGCAGGGTTTTGGCTTTAGAGACATGATGTCTCTATAATTCATTGCAGTCGAGCTTCACTGCTGAATAGCTACAAGCATGATAGATAGGGATGTGGGATTTTTCCTAAGCGTGCCAAAGGTGTGGATTTCCCAGGGGCGGGCGAGAGATGATAATAAACATGATCAATTCTGGGATATTACTTGTGTTGCAGAGTTTGGAACATTAAACAACAGTGTAGCCTATATATGGTGACAAATATTCAGACAGGGCTATGCAATTATCACTTATTTATTCATGAGACTCATTATGCTATATTTAATTAAACAACATCTATCAGTGCTTTTCAGAGCCAGTCTGACAGTATCATAGCTCAGTCAAATATGTCAAGTGCAATTGCCAAACAGGAAGTTGAAAGTTGCAAATTGAATTGTCACAAATGCCATGTTACATTCGTAAAACCCAAACCTTTTAATTGCAGATGTAGCCGAATGTATGTGATTAAGGTAACAAACTAATTTGATTTAATACAAATGATCTTGAAACACTAGAAATGTGAGAAAATGCATGTCTGACCACAAAAAAATAGTTACAATGATAATAAAGTAGATATTTTGTTACTACTAAATCAAGCCCAAAACAACAATGCAACTTTAAAATACAGATAAATGCCTAAAACAATGGGTATAAACAAATTATGACTCTAAAACCAATAAGACCTGTAGCTATGTTTTTTTTTAAACCAATGTCCATCATTACTGAAACCTCATTTTTTGCTGATATAAAGGACTGAAATGTGTATTTTTGAGTGTTACACTTACCAGTACACTCTGTCTCACATGAAAATTGAAGTCACTTTACTGATCCTTCTCAAGCCACTGCTTCCTCTGCCTGGTTTTGACAGGCTAAAATGTGGCCCATTCCTTGTTCTGCTCGAGTGGATGATAAATCAAAGCCTCTTTTAACATTCGGCCGCTATGAAAAAACTCCCACCGCCCCATGATGGTCCCGTTACCACAGCAACTGCAGCATCCCAGGTGCAATCCTTCTGAAACTCAGAGCACCTGTACCAAACATTAGTTTGCAGTCACAATTCCCTCATGACACATACAACAAATGAATGTCCGAAAGCTGCACAACATTCTGTCATAATTGAAAAGGGTGAAAGGAGACTTTTCTTAAAATAATGTATGATAGGCATTATTCAGATATCCTAATTAACAATAATTAATGAACAATATTGCAAGATCTTGCAGGGATTTATTTGGCATTATAGCCTACCGTTTCTTATTACTATATTTGACAGTTTTCATAAGACTGGAAGGCAACACACATTGTGTTTTCATGTTTTATGGGGACTTTACAAAGACACAAAGATTTTTATATTGTGTATATTCTGTCCCCCACTAACCCTATCCATCACAGAAAACATTCTGCATTTTAACATTTTTTACTTAGTATTATTTATAGACTTAAGCTGTTTTCCTCATGCGAGACACAGATTTCAGATCTATTTGAATGTGTTTGAATTTGAATGTGTTTGAATTTAACACAAAATCCTGCTATAGAAAAGAAGGATTTGAAGTTGAACTTTTGATTCAAAACTTGAAAGCCCATGTGACAACTTGCCCCAATATCCTGCTTAATGTAACGCAACACATAAAACTACAGATTTTTTAAATATATATATATATATAATAATAATAATACTATACACAGGTCGATGAGGAAGATTAGATCATTTAATTTAAGTGGGGGTGGTGGGGTCTCATTATGGTTTCACATTAGGCGTGACGTAAGCAACCACGAACTCACGAGCTCAGACCCTGTGTGTCCCGCGCGCTCAAAACAGACGCAGCGCGCACTCCAGGCTGCAACACGCGGAGCGGAGCTTGTGCCTCTTGAGTCTGCAAAACAAGACAAAGACATCGCCGGATAAGATTAACAGCAGACAACATCTGTGTGCATCATGAAGTTTGCGGCTTTGGTCTGCTTGTTTTTTTCCTCGCTGCGGGTAAGTGAAATTCTCATAAAGAATTATTGCAGAAATGATTTCAGCACCATGGTCAGCGACACGGCAGTTACGCTGCTGAAACAATTAGTAATTTTCGTTTTTTTCACTAGTAAAACGTATGGATAATTGATGATATCGAGATGAATAAGCCTAAAAACATTTTGCATTACCATTTGCACAAATATGACACAAGGCTTTTACTATCCCAGATGGAGATTCCATACCAGTTGAGCAGGACAGCCGAAGAGAGGATCTGGTATGCTGTAGCTTCTGTTTATGAGGAAAAAAAAATCGAATGCATTTATTTCTCTACTCGTTTTATTTATGTACACACTTTGATTTCAGCTTACCCGGTGTTTAGTTCAGATCCTTTCAAAGGTGCTTTACAAGACTGATGATAATCCAGTGCATCCAGAATGCAAAAACATCCTTACACCAGGTACGTTGTTACTTTGCACTGTTCGTATTGTGATGCTTCAGTGTGTTTTTGAGGCAAAAGAACGTTGATTTATTACTGGATTAACTCAAAGGGGACTTCTTATGAAAGGTTATTCTAGCATTGCACTGTGTGCAGAGTTAACTTTCATTAAAATATCATTTGGACATATAACGTGAAAACAGTCAGACTACATTATCGTCATAAATTCTAATCTCAGTACATTGTGTTTGGTGGAGGAGACAGTTATGGGTCAGTGGTTTCATTCTAAGACTATGGAATAATAACTGGATGTAATCATGCAATGCATAAGCAACGGAGTGGAAATGAGTTACGAGTCATTTGCATGTGTGTTTTGTGCTCATTCCTGAATTCAGGATCAGGTCATTCCACCGTTGTGAAAAATCAGGAAGATGCTCAAGAGGAGCTGTTAAAACCAAGAGGAGAATCTAAAATCAAGGAGGAGGAACTCATTGAGGATCTTCTCAAACCTAACAAACGCGAAGATCTGGATGACGAACGGAGCCAGGAAGAGTTTCCAAATTTTATGAAGAGAAGAATAAAAGACAGGCGTGAGGAAATGGATGATGAACGGAGCCAGGAAGAGTTCCCCAGTTTTATGAAGAGAAGATTCAAGAAAAAACGTGAGGAACAGGATGATGAACGGAGCCAGGAAGATTTCCCCAGTTTTATGAAGAGAAGATTCAAAGAAAAACGTGAGGAACTGGATGATGAACGGAGTCAAGAAGAGTTTCCCAGTTTTATGAAGAGAAGATTCAAAGAAAAACGTGAGGAACAGGATGATGAACGGAGCCAGGAAGATTTCCCCAGTTTGTTGAAGAGAAGATTCAAGGAAAAACGTGAGGAACTGGATGATGAACGGAGCCAGGAAGAGTTTCCTAGTTTTATGAAGAGGAGAATAAAAGAAAAACGTGAGGAACTGGATGATGATGAACGGAGCCAGGAAGATTTCCCAAATTTCTATAAAAGAGGCTACAAGCATAAAAGAGAAGATTATGATGATGAGAGAAGCCAAGAGGAATTTCCTCAGAAAAGACATTTTTCCATCCTTTACAAGCGTGATAACCCCGATGAGGAGCGAAGCCAGGAGGAATTCCCTCCATATGAGTATAAAAGAAGTCATCTTCTGGCCAGCAGAGAAAAACGTGAAGAACCAGACTATGATAGAAGCCAAGAAGACTTCCCAAGTTACACCCACAAAAGAAACTACGGGGATGGAGAAGAAGAGGACGAGGGAGAGTGAGGAGAGAGAAAGCGGATCTGGAAGCCATCACATAGATACCACCACAAGAAAAAGCACCACAAACGCAGTGGGAATGAGGGTTTTGAAGAACCAGACTATGACAGAAGTCAAGAAGAATTCCCAAGCTACACCCACAAAAGAAACTACGGGGATGGAGACGAAGAGGACGAGGAGAGTGAGGAAAGAGAAAAGCGGATCTGGAAGCCATCACATAGATACCACCACAAGAAAAAGCACCACAAACGCAGCGAGAACGAGGGTTTTGAAGAACCAGACTACGACAGAAGTCAAGAAGAATTCCCAAGCTACACCCACAAAAGGAGCTACGGAAATGGCAGGCACCAAAAACAAATCGAGGATTTGCTGAACGAGCAATCTGAGGACATCCACTCTCAGGAAAAGAGGTCTGAGGAATCTGAAGAGGTAGATGAGGATATTGCAAAACGATACTGGAAACCCACTCATAGATACCACCATAAGAAGCATCACCACAAGCGTGGCGACTCCATAGAGCTCGAGAATGAAGGTGAACCCATCTTGGAGAAGACTCACAGTCAACATGAGTCAATAGACAAGGCCACCAAGCTCCATTCACCTGAAGAAGAGGAAAAGGAAATGGTCCATGAGCTTAATGAAAATGAGCTGAAGAAAGGACAGGAAAAGCAGGACAGGGAGGCTGCATTGAGGTACCTAACAAAGAAAAAGAATGAGTTAGAGGAACGTCTACTTAACAAAGGTGAGGTCTATGAGAAACGCTCCCCATGGATTTACAGAGGATACTACCATCCAGCCTGGTACAAAAGAAGCCACAAGGTGGGTGAAAGCACTGAACACCCCAACCTCAAACTAGAAGATGTCGCAGAGACCCTCCGGTACAAAAGGGGCCTGCCTTCTCAGGAGTCGTCATCTGGGGAGGAAAAGGATGTCCCCAACAGAAGCTTTTCCCACCAAAGGAGGTATAGTATAGAAGTATCATCCAACAGACAGTGCATTTATTACCAGGATTGCCCACCGAGAGTTACCAAAGGTTACTTGTCAAGGTTGATTACCCTTAACAGTACGCTCTTAGAAAAAAAGTGCATACATTTTACCTTAAGGGTACCACAGCATGTCAGTAGGGGGCAGGACCCTCAAAGGGACATCTTCATACCTTATTTACCCTAGAAAAGGTTCATAGTACACTAATGGTGATGTTCCACTGCATGGTACGGCATGGTTCAGTGCGGCACGCTTTGGCGCTTTCCCACTGCATGGTACGGTACTGCTTGGCACGGCTCACTTGTGGCGCTTTTCCACTGCATGGTACGGTACAGCTCGCTATAAATGGTACCACCTCGGTTGAGGTTCCAAGCGTACCATACCGATACTAAAATGTGACGTGAACACACTGCAGACCAGTGATTGGTCAGTCAGACAGAATTGTCACTACCAGGGTCATTGTATTTGCGAGACATCAAACCTGCTAGATTTAAATAGCCAGTGACAGCCACCACAACTACTTGCCTAACTTGCTTAAAGAGAAAAAGAAAACTTCCAAAAAAGAAATGGCTGAATCGTGGTCAGTTGACGAAGTGCAGACGTTCCTCTTGTTGGTTGCAGAGCAGTGGATAAACTATAATGGTCAGGCTATAATCCCACCCACTTTGAAGCGATACTAACTGCAGTGGAAAAGACCGAACCGAGCTAAAGCAAACTGAGCCGTGCCGAGTCGTACCGTACTGAGCCGTACCAGCAGTGGAAAAGCACCATAAAAGGAGAATAAGGGTTTTATATGAAACATTAAAGGATTGTGTAAAGTGCTCCATATGTAGAACTTTTAGGGGTTCCCATTATGGCATATCCACTTTTGACATAAAGAGCTCTTCAAAACTGAGCCAAGAACCCTAAAAAACCATCAAACTTATCTTAAGGGTGTAGTACTTTAAAGATACATACTGTATTTCCACTCTAATATGCAACTTTTAGAAGTATATACAAGTAAAAAGTAGATCCTTTATGGTTACTGCCCCAGTGCCAAGCTGTTCTACCACTTAAGATAGATTTTTTTCCCGACAAAGTACACATTTTGGGTGTCTTCCTACTTTGAACTTGTTTGTTGAGACACCAAGTCCTGGAATTGGTATGCCAGATAAGAAAGATACCTAAAATGTGTTCTGCTGGGGAACCTTTGGGAATTGGTTTGGGAAATTTAACAAATGGCCCTACTGAGCCCTTCCTAGTACAAACGTGAATAGAAACCATGGACTGACCTGAGATGTTCATGAAGACAATGATGCATTGCAAGCAAATAATGACGGTAGTGCTTCCTTTTACAGTCCAGTTACCCATGTGAATACTATGTACTTCTTTTAGTAACTACAATTACTGGGTAATAACTAGTACTAGCCCTGAAACTACCCCTAAATCTACCCCTGTTCCATGTACTTACCTTATATTAGCCAGTACTTTCTAGGTAAGTACACTGCAAGTACACAGTAAGTACTGTACTGTAAAAGGAAGCGTTACCAAAATGACATTAATGCAATCAAACGTTGCTTCATGGAGCTCTTAAAAAACAAGGCCAGTTTTTCTGCTTGGCGTAGCTTATCGGTCTCTCCGCTTGCTTGACTTGGGCAAGTTGAGTTACTTAGAGAGGATGCGGGTAGACTGTAACCCTTGTCTCAGTTTTTATTACATGCAACTCTAACTGCACCAAAAAGTGGTAAATACCTTCCAGCAAAAATGTATCTCTGGTGACTACTTTTGTCATATGTTCTCCTATTACAAGGACATTTGAGTTATCTGATATGCCTGCAAGCTATGCAGTAAAATTACTTTTATTTGAGGGTGTAGAGGGATAGCTAGACTCTGAATGCTCAGAGAGAGAGAGAGAGAGAGCATGCTAAGAGCATTATTCTCATCATGACAGGGATATTGTATAACTTAAGGTACTTCCTTTTAACTTTTCTACTGAGACTGTGGAAATAGGATATTTCGTTGACTAGAGCAGGGGTGTCCAATCCTGCTGGAGGACCAATGTCCTGCAGAGTTTAGCTACAACCCCATTTAAACACACCTGAACCAGTTAATCAAGGTCATACTTGAAACTTCCGGGCAGGTGTGTTGAGGCAAGTTGTAGCTATACTCTGCAGGACAGTGCCACTCCAGGGCCGAGTTTGGACACCCCTGGACTAGAGCAACGAACTGTCTGTCATAGGGGTGTCACGATTCTACAAATCCTTGATTCGATTACATTTTCGCTTCCAAGGTCACGGTTCGATTGGATTCTCGATTTTCATCAATCGGCCAATGCTCTCTGTCTTACATGCGCTTTATGAGGAACACACGCAAGGTCTCTCGCTCTCAGCAACGAACTGTCTGTCGTAGAGGTGTCACGATTCTCCAAATCCTTGATTCGATTACGTTTTCACTTCTAAGGTCAGGGTTCGATTCGATTCTCAATTTTTATCAATCGGCCAATGCTCTCTGTCTTACATGCGCTTTATGAGGAACACACGCAAAGTCTCTCGCTCTCAGTAACGAACTGTCTGTCATAGAGGTGTCACGATTCTCCAAATCCTTGATTCGATTACGTTTTCGCTTCTAAGGTCACGGTTCGATTGGATTCTCGATTTTATCAATCGGCCAATGCTCTCTGTCTTACATGCGCTTTATGAGGAACACACGCAAGGTCTCTCGCTCTCAGTAACGAACTGTCTGTCGTAGAGGTGTCACGATTCTCCAAATCCTTGATTCGATTACGTTTTCGCTTCTAAGGTCACGGTTCGATTCGATTCTCGATTTTTATCAATCGGCCAATGCTCTCTGTCTTACATGCGCTTTATGAGGAACACACGCAAGGTCTCTCGCTCTCAGCAACGAACTGTCTGTCGTAGAGGTGTCACGATTCTCCAAATCCTTGATTCGATTACGTTTTCGCTTCTAAGGTCACGGTTCGATTCGATTCTCGATTTTTATCAATCGGCCAATGCTCTCTGTCTTACATGCGCTTTATGAGGAACACACACAAGGTCTCTCGCTCTCAGAAACAAACTGTCTGTCGTAGAGGTGTCACGATTCTCCAAATCCTTGATTCGATTACGTTTTCGCTTCTAAGGTCAGGGTTCGATTCGATTCTCAATTTTTATCAGATCGGCCAATGCTCTCTGTCTTACATGCGCTTTATGAGGAACACACGCAAAGTCTCTCGCTCTCAGTAACGAACTGTCTGTCATAGAGGTGTCACGATTCTCCAAATCCTTGATTCGATTACGTTTTCGCTTCTAAGGTCACGGTTCGATTGGATTCTCGATTTTATCAATCGGCCAATGCTCTCTGTCTTACATGCGCTTTATGAGGAACACACGCAAAGTCTCTCGCTCTCAGTAACGAACTGTCTGTCGTAGAGGTGTCACGATTCTCCAAATCCTTGATTCGATTACGTTTTCGCTTCTAAGGTCACGGTTCGATTGGATTCTCGATTTTTATCAATCGGCCAATTCTCTCTGTCTTACATGCGCTTTATGAGGAACACACGCAAGGTCTCTCGCTCTCAGCAACGAACTGTCTGTCGTAGGGGTGTCACGATTCTCCAAATCCTTGATTCGATTACGTTTTCGCTTCTAAGGTCACGGTTCAATTGGATTCTCGATTTTTATGAATCGGCCAATGCTCTCTGTCTTACATGTGCTTTATGAGGAACACATGCAAGGTCTCTCGCTCTCAGCAACGAACTGTCTGTCGTAGGGTGTCACGATTCTCCAAATCCTTCGACTTCGATTACGTTTTCGCTTCTAAGGTCACGGTTCGATATCTCGATTTTATCAATTGGCCAATGCTTCTGTCTTACATGCGCTTTATAAGGAACACACGCAAGGTCTCTCGCTGTCAGCAATGAACTGTCTGTCGTAGAGGTGTCACGATTCTCCAAATCCTCGATTCAGATTACGTTTTCGCTTCTAAGGTCACGGTTCGATTCTAGAGGCCATAGACTCGCAGCACTTCAACACGCGTGTTTTCCACTTGGCAAGCCGAACGGACGTAACATGGGGGCGTGGCAGAATCAACGATTCCATTTTTTAATTCCAAGTTCGAGATTGTGAATTAATCTCGATTGATTTCGATTTTGTCTTTCGCAAACATGAAAACAAACAAACATGGGGAGTGATTAAGGCAATGGTTAAGAATCACTTAAAAGTTAGAAGTATTACATTTAATTCCTGCTCTTTTCTTTCATCAGTTAACCGAACTTGAGAAACTGGCCTCTGTGGATCAACAGATGAAAGACACAACTTAACCATTCCAAGAACCAGCTGAAACATCATCTTCCTCTGCTGCCTGATTTGACTTTCCATCAGCTTTATGTGTGCTCACTTTATATGGGCTGCTTTAAATGAATGCATTATATGTTGTACCCATTTACAACTGCATAAGACTTTTGTTATTGGTGTAAGTCAATGTATATTTAATGTAAGAGTCTGAGAAACAAGAAAGCAAAACTAGCTAGATAATGTCATGTGAATTATTTTCCTATTATTACATCGTCTAAAATAAAAAAGACAAATGCCCATGTACTATTGACTGCATTTAAGAGCATGCTACGTGAAAGATGATGTACGTGTTTAAAAATTCCTGTTGTTCTTTATGGCCTTCAATAGAACCCCTGCATTGTTTGCATTTAATAAAATATGTGACTATGGGACCAAAGCTGACGGATGCAGTTATCATTTGTGTTTAAACATTATTAAAAACCGATAAATATACAGTTTCCCTTACACGATGAATGATTGACTAAGCTTTATTGCGAGCAAAACTTTTTTCGCCAAGTGCAAAGGATGGCGTCTTTTACAGAAGTAAATGTATCTTTTACATCCCCCACATCTTGCTAAAAAAATAAATAAATAACGATGAAGGGAACACTCTGTAGCTCTTAAATGCAAATCGTCACAAAAAAAAAAAAAGGTAGACTTTGAATAATAAAGTCATGCAACCATACAGAGAATAAAGCACTGCCTGAATGTGCGAGTCAACACTTGTTTGGTTTCTTCTCACTTAAGCAGGTTAAACTAAATTGCCTTGGCAGAGCCGTCACAAGATGAACTAATCTCATCCAGTTTCAACCTCTTGGCGGCAGGCTCCTCTGATTTGGCGGATTTCTAGCTTTGGCAGCGTCTGTGGCGACTGTGGTTCCAGACAGCAGATACCCTCCACCTCCGCTCATGAGCAGCACTGGATGAGTCCGGTTGGGCAACACCTGGAACAATGATACAGAAGTGAAGAAGTCAAAGTCTTTTTAGGGGTGGGTGGTATGACTAAAATCTAATTTCACAGTCTTCTTGTATAATAGTAATTGTATAACAATGTAGCTGTTTTGGCTGGAAATGCAACAAAAATGTTTTTACATAAACCAAGGTAAAGCAATTTTTTGGAAAATCCAGAGATTTAAATGCATCACAAATGTAGATTTTTTTTCTTAATATATGGAATTTGATAAATGTACACTACCATGCAAAAAGTTTGGGTTTTATAAGACATACTGTAATATTGTGAAATATTGTTAGAATTTAAAAGGGTTAGTACATTTTCTATTTGAAAATACTTTAAGATGTAATTTATTCCTGTGGTCAAAGCAGAATTTTCAGCATCATTATTCCAGTCTTCAGTGTCACATGATCCTAAATAAACCATTCTAATATGCAGATTTGATGCTCAAGAAACATTTCTGATTATCATCAATGTTGAAAACAATAAGCTGCTTGAAATTTTTTTTGTGGAAACTGTAATGCATTGCGTCCAGGATTAATAAGTAAATTTTTTTTTTTTAAACAGAAACTTTGAAAAACTGTAAATGTCTCTGTCACTTTTGATCAATTTAAACGCATCCTTGATGAATAAAAGTATGAATTACTTTTCTTTTTTTTTAAAAATGGGTTTAAAACTTGGTCTCAGCCTCATTTGTTAACTACCATGAACTAACAATGAGCAACAGTATTTATTAATCTTTGTTAATGTTAGTTAATATAAATCCAGCTGTTCATTGTGAGTTCAAAGGGCATTAACTAATTTTAACAAATACAACATTTGGTTTTAATAATGTATTATTAAATGTTGAAATTAACATGAACTCAGATTGATAAATGCAGATTAATAAATTAACTAATGTAACCTTATTGTAAAGTGTTACCAAAAAACATACTGACCCCAAACTTTTGAACAGTAGTGTAAAAAAAACAAATCAAAGCCTGGCATTAGAATCAAGTGTATAAAATGAATATTCTTCATTGAGATGAAGAATTACCTGGTAATGCCTGAGCCAGGAATCTGTTAATCTGAGACTGATTGCTCCTCCTTGTTCCCTGAGCTTTGTGTAGCACTCAATCAGCGGCTGTCCAGAAGAGATCAAAGAGGAAAGCAGTTATCAAAACACTTCACTCACATTGAATATCTTTCTAAAGAAATGGTATGACTTCAGCTGAATGAACTGACTTCAGCCAAAATGCATCATTTTCCTGTTATCACTGTAAATCTGCTTTGAAACAATCTAAACTGTATAAAGCACTACATAAATAAAGGATTTGACTTGATTATGTTTTTTAGGCCTTTGGAGAGCCTGGCAGTTGGAAATAAAAGTCGACATTTTGCTAAATAAACACTTTTGTGTTTAACGGCATGACGATTAGTAGGCGTATCTTCATTTTTGGGGGAACTTTAAAACTCAAATCAATGGCTTTACCTCTCTGTACTGGCAGTACACTACGAACGGCCGTGATGGTGCTAGGAACTTCAGCAGACCCATTAACATGGGACAGGGGTGGAACCGACAAGCAATCACCAACCTGAAACAAACATTTAAATCAGCTTCACCCAGTATATCAAGCAGACGAATCACTGGACGACTGCAGATCAATGCAAAATATGACATGACTCATCAATTATCAAAATGCACAATAAAGTTAAAGGGCCCCTATTACAGGTTTTTGAAAATGAGCGTTCATGTAGTGTGTAACAGCTCATCCTGCAAAGACTTAAAATTCACTTTTGCATGGTGTTTGCACATAGATGTGCGTTGGCAGTATGTGTACACAACCACCCTACAAACCCTTTTTTTAAATACCCATAGATCATAAGCAGCGTCTCCCAATGACCTGTTTTCAGAATGTTGATTAATCTGACAAGTCATTTGAGAATAATTGAAAATGTGGTGATGTTCAAATGTATATTATGTTTTTTGACCTTTGATGCATGTAAACCTGTTTTTAGGAGACTCCATATAATAGGGGCTCTTTAAAACTAAATATTTTAGCTAAAGTAAAGTAAGCCTTTAACTACACAAAAACATACCCATCTGCATTTCTCCCTCTAACAGAGCAGCAGCTGAGGCCAACTTCTTCCTCTTCTCCTCCATCTTCACCTTTTTCTCTTGAGCCTGTAAAGGTTAGGAATTAAGTTAAGGATTTGACTTATATTGACATTTTAGGAAAACTCTTAAAAGGCACTTCTACCACTGACTGGTTAAAATTGCCCACGGACATTGTTAAAATGTTTTCTTCACACAGTTCACCTCAAGCTGCTCTTCATTTAAACATTTGTCTCCTTGGTAACCAAGTAGACTTTTGAAAACACTTTACTGAGGGAAACACATTTTCCCAAAATTTTTCCCAAATACATTTTTAAACAGTTTGATTAGCTTTTAATTTTTATAAGTATTTACATTTTATTCATATGTTAAAATGGACTGAATATAGCACATTTTTTAAAATGGTTTGTGGATATTTAGCTTTTATTTAAATGATCAGATATGTGGGGTCTGGACCCATCAGACACGCACACTAATTATTCATTATAGAGGGAATGAATTGACGTGACTTTCCCGCCGGAACAACCCCCTCAGCCTGACTGAGTGGCAAAAGATCTGCTGCGTGACTGGATTTAATAGGGGAAACTGCGAAAATGCGACTAAAACGAACAATTTTATCAATTTAAACTAAATGTTGGACTCAATATAGTGTTCCTTACAACTTACTAAAGATCCAGTGATCCATGGATATTGACATGCAGCCAGGAATCGTGTCGCCTGACATTTATGTTTGCCTGATTTCGACGCCGGGAAATAAAAACAATATAGATGGTAAACATAAAGCAAATTTGCCTGTGAACGCTTTATATAAATACAATGTAGGTCTAAATCTGGGTGATCACTTATATAAGTGTTATATATAGCCTATATATCATCATATCGTCCAGCCATAAAACTTAATAGTTTTTTTTTGGTCAGTGTTTAATAAAAAACATCCAATAACGTAGAATATGTAATGATAAATATTTAATTGATGAGTTGTTAATATATACAACAATACAAAATATATGGGTATGGTTGTACAGCTAAATTCAGCATATTGACACAAATGATAACTGCAAATCTAGTTATTTCCAGTTGTTTTTGTGAATTGCAGCGATCCATTTGCTCCTCTTTCTATAGCAGTCTGTAAATATACCTCTGATTTTTTGTCAAATCTAGTTGTACAGTCAATCGCAAAGCTCTTTCCCACTTTATATGTGTTGTGTTTGTTTTTCGCGGCATTCACGCTGAAAACAAATACAGCTGCTCAGGCTTTTTGCCACTCACTGTGAGGAACTGCAGTTAATGGCCGATGGTGACGTCACGCGCATTCCCTCTATATACAAAGGTTATAAAACTCCAACTAACATTCCAAATGAAATGAACACCAGGGCTGAAACAGTGTCATGTTACAGGGCAGATAAGGAGATTTTACCACATGCGCAACAGAGAGACAATGGGAAGACTTGAACTAATACAGGCTTTGCTGCATTAATCATAGACTAACTGATCTATTAATGAACATGCAGTGCAAAAAACAGTGTACATGGTTTACCTGTCTTGTGTGCTATTATGTATATATTATGAAATGTACCTTGGTATACAACCTTATATTCTTTTTATTTTTTTTGTTTAAATACATTTTTGAACCAAATAATAATTGATATTCGTAATTATTCAATACATATATATATTTTTTTAAAGTAAAGCTTTGGAAGGTCTTTTTAGTCTTTGTTTAAATGATCTCCAAGTAATAATTAATATGTATAAAAATCTAAATAACATTCATAATTTAAAATTGAAAGTTTTATATTCAAGTTTTCAAATTTAGAAAAAATAAAATCTATACAAAAAAAGCAAAAGCAGCACGATGAATAAATTAAATGAAGGCATGGAAATACGTTTCCAATTCAATTAATGTTAACAATATATGTTTTTTTTTTTTTTTTAAATCAACCCCTTGGACATAATAGTAGTAGCAGAAACACCCAAACACGAAGCGATATACGAATGTAAAACTCTCTTACCCTCTGTTCTCGCAGTCTTTCTATCTCCGCTCTCCTCATTTTCCTCTTGCGGGTCGTCGCTGACCTCCATACTCTTCTCACACACACCTGAGGTTTCCTGAGAAGAGTCAGATCCAGCGATCCTGCTGCTGTCGGCCTGAGAATCGGCCTCCTTCTCCGTCAGATCCAGGGTTCCCGCCAGCAGAGCGTTAACTTTGCATAAAGGGAAGTCATGCAGCGTCTCGTGGAAGTGTGACGGGAAGCCAAAGACTCTCCATGCCGGCTCTCGTTGGCCCTCCGCCAGGATACAACTGAATCACTGAGCCAAACCCTGAGGAAGACAACGTTTAGATCATCAGCATAGTCTTACAGTACGAAGATAAAACAGTGAAAAGTAAAGTGTGATTACCTCCCATTCTCTCCATCACTGAGCCCAACACAAGACCAGCACAGGTCTCAAACACAATGATTTTACTGCCAGCGTGGATATTACCCAGAGTCAACATCTGAGCCAATGTGTCGTACCGCAGGTGACTAAAAGAGTGGCACAAATACTATAAATGCTTATGAAACACTCAAATCCTGATATGTACTAGTATAAGATTACTCAAACTGGGGTTCAGGCTATTAAATCAATCATAAAAATGTAAAATAAGCAATCAAAATAAAACACTCTTGAATATTTTACTTGAAACGAGGCATTATATACATTCAAAACTTTTATGTTAGATGCAATTAATCACGATTAATCGATTTGACAGCACTAAAAAAACTAATTCAAATGAAAAGCACACAATAGAATTAAAACAAAAACTGAAAATAGAGAATAAAAGCCAATTCAAAATAGGAATACATACTGTTAATACATAATAATATATAAATAATAATAAAATAACACTGAGAACTGTGGCCATGTGGATATGTTATTAAAGAAGTAAAATATTAAGCTAAAATCTAAAATTTGGACAACAAAAAGTATTCTAGTATATACATATCAAGTATACCTGAAGGAAAAGTTAAAACAATAAACTGGACATATATACAGTGATATAATACAATACGGTGTTGGAAAGGATCTACGTTATAGGTAGGCCTATTGGTGCTGTACAGGAAATTAGCATCAACAATGTAAATATTTGAATTTGTTCATTAACTAAGGGTGCTTGTTTATGCATGAAAGACAATAATGTAATGATCAACATTTTCATTTTGTCTATCTGTCATTGATATTACAAAATAGTGATTCAACACACAAAGTTCATAAAGTTTTGCTTTTTCTATTCTAAACACCTGCGGATTGGTGGATGCGTCTCTGACAAACGTCCTGTGCAACAAGTGATTTATTTAACATTTTCAGGAACAGCGGTAAGTTAGTTCGAAATAAAGGTTTGTTTAATTACATTATTTACATTTTATTCACACACAAAACATTTGACCTAATGAAATGATTCTCAAGTCTTGGTGATCGACCCCTAATAAACAATAAGTAAGACATCTTTTTCAAATGCATCTTTTTGGCAGAATATATCATTATATTAGGACTGTGCAAAAATTAATTGCGATTACTCGCATCCAAAATAAAAGTCTGTGTTTACATAATATATTTGTGTGTGCTGTATATAATTAATTTGTATATATAAATACACACACATGCATGTATATATTTAAGAAAATGTGTTATTCATATATAAAATATTTATATTTATATAATATAGATTATGTATTTATATGTATATATTCAGAATTAAGGGCAAATAATTCTTAAATATATACATGCATGCATAGGTATTTTTATATACAAAATAATTATATACAGCACACACAAGTATATTATGTAAGCACAGACTTTTATTTTGGATGCGATTAATCGCAATTAACTTTTGCACAGCCCTACATTATAATCAACTTCATTATTTTCTGGATTTTGTATGACCATAGTGTATGTAATGTATGTAAATGCAGGATATGGGATAAAACAAATGAAGTAAATGATGACTATTTTCATTTATCCCATACCATATTTTCCCTGGTTCTCTGCCGTGGTACATCATGGCGAGGAGTCGAGCGGAGGGTTTCAGGACTTTTATGTCACTCTCGTACCTGTGTGCATAAAGGCAAAGTTCACATTAATAGTTATATTTTTCAAGTGACTGATACAATATGAATTCAAAATGTTTATCAACTCACTTTTTCTTTTTCTTCTTGATGTATTTCGCTTGAGCAAATTCAGTTTTGTCCTTGAATGTTGTACTGTTGTCTATGAGCTGCTGAACAATCTCCTTAAATGCACATGAACGGACAAACATGTGAGAAAAATGTCTTTGTAACCACATATGAAAACCTAAATATCTTCTATACAGCTTTGAATCACACTTCAAAATAGCGTCAAGAAGTGTGCTACTTTTCTCAAAAAATGGCCTAACAAAATTTCACCAGTGAGTGACTACACGGCAAAAATTTCACAGGGGACCAGTCATATTTGGATTCAGTCCTGTATATGAGCCCTATAATACAGTTTAGTTATTTACGGGAGTGACAACTGCATCTATAGTCACAACAAGCTCCTGCATTCTCGAAGTTTTCAGGCTGCATTTCCACTGGCACAAAAAAATCGGATTTTTCCTTGCACATCTGACAGATCAGAATTTTTTATGCACGTGAAAACACAAAAATGTGGTTTTAAATCAGATACATTTCCAATAAATGGACATCTGAACTACGTCTAAACACGTATACTGTATATGATTCCCCTTTGAATTCCAAGCCACCACAAGGCAAGGCCTCCGCATATTATGAAGCAGATGTGATAAGACTTTTCAGTTTTATCGACGTTGCCATCTTTGATATCATATTGGTCACTGTTGCTATGATTACTGGTAGGGCTGTCAAACGATTAATCGCATCCAAAATAAAAGTTTGTGTTTACATAATATATGTGGGTGCACTGTGTATAATTATTTTGTATATATAAATACACACACACACATGCATATATATATATATATATATATAAAAAAGATTATTTATATATAAAATATTTATATTTATATATAATATAAATTATATATAAATCTATATACAGTATATACATGAAAATATTTCTTAAATAGATACAAGCATGTGTGTATTTATATATACACTACCGGTCAAAAGTTTAAGATCGGTAAATTTTTTATGTTTTTAAAAGAAGTCTCTTCTGCTCACAAAGGCTGCACTTTTCGATAAAAAAAATACACAAAAAACACAGTAATATTGTGAAATATTATGACAATTTAAAGTGACTTTTTTATGTTAATATATATTAAAATGTAATTTATTCCTCTGAAAAAAAGCTGAATTTTCAGCATCATTACTCCAGTCTTCAGTGTCACATGATCCTTTACAAATCACTCTAATATGATGATTTTATGCTCCCAAAACATGTATGATTATTATCCATTTTGAAAACAGTTTTTTACATTTTTATTTCAGGATTCTTTGATGAATAGAAAGTTCAAGTAAATGCAGTTGCAAAAGTACCCTTTACTCGGGTACATACCTGCCCCTTTAACCCTTGCTCTTTCAGTGTTTCAATATCATCCCTGGTCAGTTTTTGAGATCGGCCATCATCCACTATATGTCTGTTATCCTGGCCTGCTTCTTTAGAATCTATGACAGCGGAAAAGAGGAACAAATTCATCTCGTCCAGGAGAAAATAAATGAACACACAAATAACAGCACAAATCTGTAATATCATTACCTAAAGAGTCTCCTGCACGTTTTACCGCCTTTGGTTTGAGTGAACCGCGGCTTCCAATTTCAAACATGGTCCCGTACAGCTGCCCAACCACATTGTCCAAGAAGAACCACTGCTTCTCAAAGATCATTTTCCTAAAACACACAATACACAGAATGTCAAATCAAAGCAAGTGAGGAAAGTAACAAGCCCTTAAAGGAGTAGTTCACTTATAAATAAACACGCTCATGGTTTGACTGCTCGAGACTGTTTTCCCAAGATGGCTCCTGCCTGTACTCGCGAATTGGACTGTCTTTATAAAATATCTTCTTATTAAATGGTCTGTACACTTACAACGTTTTCAATGCTTCGGTTTGCATGTAGGGACCCTGATTATGCTACAGTGTTAGTGTGGGGCTATTTTGAGCCTTGTTAGTGGTATTAACTAGCGATTATTATTGTCATTACTCTATGCCCCATATACTAGCGTTATAAGCTAAACAGTTTTTAGAGATAAAACTCTTTACATTCAATAACCAAGAAAACAAATCTCAGAGAATGGTTGACTATGTACCAATGTGTAATTACACCAAAGGTTCATTTTGCGCCGGAGTTGTCCTTTAATTGACATCCTATTAGCCTAAATAGACTACTTAAAGAAACGAAATGTTGCTCCTATTGAAGTAATGTAATAGTTGAATGATGGTGGATTATGAACTCGCCAAAACGGAAAAAAAGCCCAACTAGACGCAGGATCAGTTACTGCTGCTGGCCCAGTTGGTGCAAAAAAAAAAAATAATAATAATAATAAAAGTGAAATTCGGCACTGGGATATTAAGCAAAACTAAGCGTGAGACACGGGAGAGGATTTGTTTGCAGATGAATGGAGCATTCCCGCTTGTTTCGCAGACTCCGAGAGGCACCGGTATGCGCTACAATCCTTTGTGATGTGAATAGGTCTTAGTTAAGGCTGTAACGATATACGATATAAAATCGAAATCGCTGATACTCAGGTCCATGATCCTGTATCGCGATGTGAGAAGGCAGAATCGCGACACACCCCTTCCACCTCCCAGTTATCCTTCCCGTCCAGATCCAATGCTACCACATCTTTAAATTTCTATTAATATTATTAAGTTAACATTATAAAATATGTAGACCTACATCACAAAACTAGTTGAGGGTAAATTAGCCAAAATTTAAATTCATCAAAATACATTCTCAGAAAATGCATTAAATACCAATATACTGACACTTCTGTTTATATACAGCGAGTTAGGAGTCCTCTCGACTTCTTTTAAGCTGTCCCACTTAGGTGGTGCTTTTAGTGCTAAAATGCTTCGTGAATTACTCTTAGTGAAAAAAATTAGGAGTCCTAAAGTTAGGAATGACACACCCATTATTTTTAGTAGTCGCTCCCAAATCCGCCCGTTAGGAGCTACTTTTAGCCTTAAAATACTTTGTGAATATGGCCCTAGAGCTCTTTATGTTGATTGTAACTGTTATATTATGAGCTTTGAGACATTAGGTAGTTTTGTTTACGCCCTGCTGTATGTGTGGCTTTGGATACGCTCTGTAAGGGACGGTGGGAGTTCATGTTTCAGAAGCTAGCATGCTATTGCTAACTGCTCCGAAAGTTGCCTACCATACCTTTAAATTCGACATGAGACGGAAGTTGCCATTGTATTTTCTGTCTTTTTTGTGAGAGTGAAAGCTTTCCTGGACAAGAAAAAATGTTTGCAGGACTTGATGTTTGTGGATCTCATTTGAGTGACAGGTTGCCATAACATTCCATAAAAAACGATTTAAATCAATTTTGATTTCATGGTGTGAAATGTGAATATTATACTTATACTATCAATCATCAGATTTACAACAGATAAAATTAATAGCTGCACCTTTTTTTATTTTATATGGCTTTAAAGATCTTCACAAGTCCAAGGCCACTAATGAAAAACGCAACAACATTTTTTTTTACAATAATTTAAGTGCAAAGACGAATAAAACTGACATGAAGTCTAAGTTCAAGTCATGTTTACCTTTTGCAGATTACACCGAAATAGCGCAGAAAGCAATACATGTCTGATAATTGTACTATTTTAACTTTACTTTGATGTGCAGGTTTAATTCGTATTTTAATCCCATCGAATTTCAATGTGTTTTCAAGGTGGTGTATACAAAACCTCAAGCCATAGAACCGGCAAGACTTGATGACATTAATGAAAAGTTGCAAAACTCACTTTTTATTTTCGACCTGCACTGATTTGAAGACATCTCCTCTTTTCAGCACTACATAATCTCCGTAATTTATCGTGCTCTCAGCATCACTGTCATTAACACACTCCGCCATTTACTGGGATCAGCGTGGACAAAGATCGGCCGGAGAATGTTTAAAAACTGGTTTACACTTAAGCAAAACCCGACGCAAAAGTGCCAGTTTCTGTCCACAAACAACATTAATTCATACAAGCTATGCTCCCTGGTTTCCCCACGTGTGTTGTGTTCTGTCACTTCCTGTTCTGAGAGGCCAGTTAATCGAGTGCTGATTTCGAGAGCCACAGTCTGTCAGGAAAACTAATAAGTCACAGATCAAAACTAAAGATTTTTAGTCACTAAAAAAAACGTGTTCATTTCATATATATCCTCATTTATAAGTGACCAAACTTTACAATAAGTTTATACTAATACAAACTATATAAAAATTATATTTGTTTGTATTATCTTATGTGTGCATTTTAGTCAGACTTGTGGTGCTACCAAGGTTGTCTGACACGTACTATAATTATCTCTGTACTATACTGCTATTGTACTTTATAAGTTTGTTTTATGCACTATTATGGTAATCTTTCCTAAAATACCAATAATTCTAACGTAATAGTGAATGTATTGCAAGTATATACAGTAAGATCACATTTGGTTCTATTATTAAAAACTAAAGGCTAAATTTGTATTTTATTTTGGGGGGAAATAAATAAGAAATCAATACTTCTATTCATCAAGGATGAGTTACATTGATCAAAAGTTACAGTAAAGACATTTATAATGTTAGAAAAGATTCTAATTAAATAAAAGCTGTTCTTTGAACTTTCTATTCATCAAAGAATCCTGAAATAAAAATGTAAAAAACATGTTTTCAACATGGATAATAATCATACATGTTTTTGGAGCATAAAATCATCATATTAGAGTGATTTGTGAAGGATCATGTGACACTGAAGACTGGAGTAATGATGCTGAAAATTCAGCTTTTTTTCAGAGGAATAAATGACATTTTAATATATATTAACATAATAAAGTCATTTTAAATTGTCATAATATTTCACAATATTACTGTGTTTTTTGTGTATTTTTTATCAAAAAATTGCAGCCTTGGTGAGCAGAAGAGACTTCTTTTAAAAACATAAAAAATCGTACCTATCTTAAACTTTTGACCAGTGTATCTATAACACAAATTCACGTATGGCAATGTGCAGTGTAAATTATGTATATTGTTCAAATGCAAAAACAAAAATAAAGATGTGGAGAGTCAGCAAATGTTTTGTTTCAGATCAAAAACATGGATTGAATAATCCGATTTATTTTCTCTTTTGAGCACAAGGCTTGTGTGTCTTAATACAAATATAAAACGACTTTGGCAGATTTAAAAAAAAACACTATACAAATTGCTTTCCTGCAACACTAAGGGTCATGTCAGAGTCCTGACGTGTTGATGTGAGGTCAGTCTTGTCCTCCTGTGAGTTTGTGGAAGAGTTCTTCATCTAATGTTTCATTCTGGTCTTTTGAGCGCGTTGAAAGGAAAATGTATCCTCCGATATACTCGTGAACCACTTTGCAGTCGCAGCTCTGGCAGGAGAACGCAATGGACACGCTCTGGTCAAACTCAATGGCCACCTGTAACACAAACAAACACGCTCGAAAAAAAGAGTCATCTTTGCACCAGCCACACGGGTTACAAAGGTATTTTCTTCACCTGTTTAATCTCCCAGTTGACGTTCCACTGTTTCATGTTGGAGAACCTCCAGGTGGTCACAGGCAAACCGGTTGACATGTCGATGCGGATCAGCCTGTTGTAGGAAATTCCCAGGAGCTCATCTTTCTTGCTCCCTCTGAATCTGTGGCACGCAAAAGACAAAGTGAAATGATTTTGATCTTATTTCATGGTTGAAGGCCTCAACCATATTCAGCCTTCAGCAATTCTAGGCACAATTCAATCTGTAGTTCAGCTAAATTACTATTATGTCTCATTTATTAAAAAAATAATTTTCAGCATGCGTTTCAAACCGTAAATGTATATTCAATTTCAAGCACCACAAATGATCAGTGCTTGATTATGAAATTGACAAAAAGTCACAATTGGACCTTATAATGAAGGTAGACATACCAGACTCAATGAATACAGTTACAATTGCAATCGAACCTTTAAATGGAGCGACAACACTATTAAATCCCAATTTAATTTTTGTTTTGTTAGAAAAATAGCCAAATGCACTTGTACATTTTGATGTGTTAATGTTAACTCATTTATTATTTGAAATATTGAACTGAAAAAAGCACACACCTTAAAAACTACATTTTGAATCATATTTCATTGTTTAACCCCTTAACTGTCACTTGCCCATATACGGGCAACCTAAATTTACTTCACTATATTACTATTAAATCCTAATCTAGTCATGACAAACTATATATATCGTTGGAAAGGTCTAAGCCTCCTAAATAGATATTTTAGCACTGTTTTTTTTCTTACAAATTAGGAATGAACAGTAATATATGAATTTATGACAAGAGTGCACCTCAAAGAGTTTCTGACCTTTGTCACAAAAAGTCAACGCACACACTTTTAATAATTGAAACTTTAGTTTTTAGTGCTAAAACTTCATAATAAAACAATTTAGTATTTGTCAATAAAAAATATACAATTTTATTTTTAAAAGTAAGGTTAAGAAGTCCTCTAAAAGTATAATATATATATATATATATATAAATATTTTTTTATTATATTTTAGTAGTTATCATAAATTAGGTATCATTTGAAAGCTTACGAACTCAGAATTCATCCTGTGAAACCCGTTTTGAAATTGGATGTTGCGTTACCATAGAAACTGTATTTTTTTATTAGGCCCCTCCCCTTTTGGGCATCATCTTTCATAATTTATTTATTTTCTAATCTTGACAAAACACATATTGTCAGAAAGGTCTGAGTCTCAAGGTTCCATATTTAGTGACAGAAGTGATATTTGGATAGAAATGTATTAATTTGTTATGGCAAAATGCATACAATTAAATTCAATGGAATTCAATGGCACCCGGTGGCTATTTTTGGTATAACGCCTAAAACAAAATCTCATGGGAACTTCAATTTTTGTGATATCAACTTTAAATTTGGAACACAACTTGGTTAGATATAGCTTACATTTTATAGTAATTGTATAGTAAAAAATATTTTGTAAAATATTTATTTTATATTAAAAAATATATATTAATAAAGTATATATTTTACTTTACTTCATACTTTAATTTGTATATATTCCAAAGCATTCTCTGAATTACAACCATTTAAGTTTGTATAGTGCATTTTAATGTCAATTATCAAAAAGGGGGTGACAGGTAAAGGGTTAAAGGCTCAAAAACCCTAGAAATGTCCCTGAGAAATAACAGCCAAAGTAATTCAGCAAGAGTTCTTGACAAATATGGCACTGGAAATTTTGTCTAATTTTTGTTAGTAAAAAAATGAATATAATATATAATTTGTAGAAACCGCCGTGAAGTATCTGTATATTTGAATAATGAAATCAACAGAAAGTCAAAATTAGACTAAACTAAAAAATAATTGAATAGTCCTATTATTGAATAATCAATGAAAAAAAAATACATCTTAAAATATTTAACCTTTAAATGGAAAGACAACTCTCATTAAATTACCATTTTCATTTTTCAGAAAACAAGACTAGACATTTCAATGTAAACTAATTAAACTTTCCAAAAACTGAACTGTAAAAAGCACTTATAGTACACAACTTCAAAGAAAACCACAATCTTAGTCATTTCAATTCAAATCCATACTCAGCCTAAAAATGCATTGCACAAATCAATCTGTAGTTCAGCTAAATTACCTGACGATATAGTACTTGATGCCAAATTCAGGCAGGGACTGCCAAGCTTGGATAAAACGCATTTTAGCCTCCATGAGGGAAAGCTGGGAAATATTGTGATGGGCCTCCAGGATTCGTGTGGTCAGCTAAAATAAGAAGAATAAACATAAATGTTGCTATTATTGTAACAGATCTCAGATAGCCAATGATGTAATGCCACATCCTGCCGTTCTGTGTGTCGACTGGAGATGTAATTTCACCTGTTTGGTCTTGTACTTCTTTGCATATCGGGGAGAAACGAAGCACTCAGCATTCATCTCCATGGACTCTACGTCAGGCGCTGCCTGGCCAGGAGGGGGCGCTAGACTCTTCATCTGCAGGAACGACTGGATGTTCTTCACCTCGGTGCGGTACGAGCTGTAAGCCATCGTCTTTCCTTTAGAGGCCAAAACACAGGCAGCTTTCCACTTGGCGTACTGCGTTTCCTGTTTTCATTGAGTTTTAGCAGACGAAACAGATAAATGCAAACGCTCATAAAGCTTCTGATTGTAATTTAACTCTGTAAAGCCTGACATAGAAATAGAAAAATCTATCTTTAAGTATATTATTGAACCTTTTTGTGCATATATATTATGAAATATTATTACAAAGTAAAAGAACTGTAATCTATTTGAACATACTTTGAAATGTAATTTATTCCTGTGATCAAAGCTGAATTTTCAGCATCATTACTCCAGTCTTCAGTGTCACATGATCCTTCAGGAGTTATTTTTTGGAGTAAAAAGGACTTCAGGAGTAAATTTTTATAAAAATATTTTGTGGAAGGTGATTTTCCACAATTCTTTGATGAATATAAAGTTTTTAAAAAAAGCATTTATTTGATATCAAAATGTTTTGCACCTTAACCCTCTGGTCCTCGGTCACCTCTGACTGAATAATTTTGTGTTTTGAATAATAAAAAAAAAATCATCAAAATGTTACGAAACTTGGTGACATTTCTGGCATTAGGGATGTGAACACACAAAAAAATTTGTTCATGTTCAGTTTCAACTAAAATACTGCATTAATAATTAAAAAAAAATAATATTAGGGCTGTGCAAAAGTTAATTGCGATTAATCGCATTCCAAAATAAAAGTCTGTGCTTACATAATATATTTTGTGTGTGCTGTATATAATTATTTTGTCTATAAATACCTATGCATGCTATGTATATATTTAAGAATTATTTGCGCTTAAATTCTGTATATATATATATATATATATATATATAAATACATAATCTATATTATATAAATATAAATATTTTATATATGAATTACACTTTTTCTTAAATATATACATGCATGTGTGTGTATTTATATATGCAAAATAATTATATACAGAACACACAAATATATTATGTAAACACAGACTTTTGTTTTGGATGCGATTAATCATAATTAATTTTTGCACAGCCCTAAATAATATATATATAGAAAAATATATATATTTTTCCATGGCAAAAATAGAAATAAATATTGCATAAATATGAATAAATTCAATCAAATTGTCTCAAAATAGTAAATTAAAAAGAATAAATATTATAGAACAAAAATAAATTGCATTGGTTTTATTTCACTAAATGTTTATTGTGAAATATTAATAACGATATGATTTTTATGTTCACTTTATAAAAAATAAAAAGGATGTGTGCAACAATCTGCATATAAAACACAGATATAAAACTCACATTGTCGCAGCGAATATAAACCTCGTTCATTCCGTCGGCTGCTGGCAGTAACAGCTTAAGGCCAAACTTCCTCTCGGTGACGTTGACGTCAGGAATGACCTCACATCCTGTGTGATTAATGATATGCATTATCCCGCTGATGCATTGGCTATATTAAAATGAACGATCTTGTCTCTGATTGGCCACTCACCTCGTAGATGGAGTTGCTCAATGGGCTCCTTATTGGCAGACTCTTTTGTTTTTGAAATAAGAAATGGTGGTGTCCCTAAAAACAAACCAGTACTCCTTATACGGCTTTAATGTCTAATCGTTTGGGCCTGCAGAGCAAACAAATGAATAGGTGAGTAAATATGCACTGTATAGTTATTGCAGTTCTAAAGGTTTTATTGACAAAAAGTACATAAACCATGGTATATGAATAAGCTATCATTCTATGATATGCATCTAATTAACAAAGATTTATCGTCTGTATCATAGTCCTAAGATTACCTTTTTACACCTCAAATAAACTATTTTTCAAAAAATGATTTGTTAATAATTTGCTTGGCTTTCAAAGAGAAATCTGTAACAACCTAGACTTTTATTCTGAAATAGTAAGTTGATTTATTTTTTTCTCTATCACAATTTTGACAAACTTAAACTCACCTAAACAGTTTAAGTGTATCTTCCAGCTTCGGGATATCAGTGATATCTTCCTGGAAAGAAAAGCACAAGTTAATATTCATAAGAAGTTTTTTTTGATCAAATAAAGGCTGCATTTATTTGATCAAAAACAGTTATATATTATTGCAATTTAAAATAACTATTTTCTATTTGAATATATTTAAAAATGTAATTTATTCCTGTGACCAAAGCTGCATTTTTAGCATCATTACTCCAGTCTTCAGTGTCACATGATCCTACAAAAATCATTCTAATATGATGATTTGCTGCTCAAGAAACATTTCTTATTATTATCATCAATGCTAATATTTTTTTAGAAGGTGATACATTTTTCTTATGATTTTTAGAAAGTTTTAAAAAACAGCATTTATTTGATATCAAAAACTTTTGTACCATAAATGTCTTTACTGTCACTTTTAAACAATTTAATGCATCCTTGGTGAATAAAAGTTTTATTTTATTCAAAATAAATATGTAAAGTGTATAAACTACCTTAAATATCAGCCAGATTCATTCCAGATATAACAAGCTGGCGGCTATTATACCAAGGAAACCTAATATCGGTCATAAAGCTAACATCCTTATGCAGAAAATCTCATCATACAGTCATGAAAATCACAGATCTTATCATATCTTACCAGGATCTTATCAGCGTTTCGTCCTTCCAGGGTAGATTCTAGGTTTGAGAGCGCAGCCTCGACTTCATCAATCTCTGGTTCGTTGGAATTCGTCAGTGGCTCCGTTGACAAGGTCAGTTTACAGATGTGATACTAGAAAAGATTCAAGTATTTTACATTTTAAACACCAATTGCAAAAACTAGCACCCAAAGTTCAAGACTCAGAAGACACCCACAAAATGATACATTTCACAAATGGATGCATATAAATAGTTTTAATGCCGAGTTCTCAGTTAATAACTAATGAACTAGATTACAAACTTTACATGCAAACATTACAAAAAAATAGTAGTTTCAATGCACTTAACACAGTTTGAATGAATTTTAGCAACAAATAATGTTGAAAGTGAGTGAGTAAAGTGAGGAAAAGGCAGTAAAATGCTTGTCTGTGCAAGCATTATTCTGTCATATGAAATTCTGTCTTTTTTTGTTGTTCAGGCATGTATCCCATCATCCTGCATTCAAAACAGATTTTCCCGTCCGAATTACCACCTGACCTGAGCCCACGGTGGCACAGTTAGCCAGATTTCCTATCTCACACTGATTATAGATATAGATCACCAGCTAAAACTGCGTAACTGGATGCTACTTTGCGTTGTGGAATGTCACATCCTTTGTCCTCAAAGTAAGTCATCTCATAGCTTCAGGTGAGAAAGGACGACTCTAAAGAATTCACCGTAACTCAAAACCATTTAAGATAGGTCATGACACTAAATACTATATGTTAGAGCATACTTGTCAGATGATGTTTTATTATAGTTAACAAAAACTAAAACTTTGTTACTGGAAATAAATTAAACTTTCCTTGAAATAAAATTTACATAAATAAAATAAACTTTTTTTTTTCAACATTTCTCATTTTCCTTCAGCTTAAGAAAAAAAATATATATATATATATATATATATATATATGAAAATGTTTTTCTACATTTTTATATGAATGTCTCTAAGTAAAAAAAATGTATATATATATATATATATATATATTTTTTTTTTACTTCAGAGACATTAAAATAAAAATGTAGAAAAAATCGATAAAATGATAAACTAATATAAAAATGAAAACAGAAATTATAAACAAAAGCTAAAACTGAATATTAATAAAAACTATAATAGTATCTCAAAAGCCAACGAATGTCTAAATAACTTTTCTTGCTTTCTGGAACTGGAATAAATATTCTGGAATAAATCTGAAATAAAATAATGAACAGAAACATCCTCATTTATTATGGAAACGTTATATCTGATTTTTCTTTTTCTTCTGAAAGTTAAAAACATTTTTAAAACGTTTTGAAAAAAAAAATTCAGAATATGCAAACATTAAGGGAACATACCATTTTATCATTAGGGGGAACTTGTTACTTTTGAATGTTCTCTTAAACATTCGGTAGTAACTAGTAACTAGTAGTTCAACAGTAGCAATTTTTTTTTTAAAAGTAGTAACTTTTAAACATCCAACTAAAACGTTTTTTTTTTTTTTTAAGTCCCATGAATGATCTATAATATCATTTGTGTACTAAGATTTTGAGAACATTTAACTGTAAATGAAAGACCAGATAACTCTGAATGAAAGTTTGGGAACTGAGAACTGCTGTCCTGTACCTGCAGGGATGCGAACATGAGCATCTCTTCTTCAGTGCAGTCGATCTCCTCCAGCAGTATCGCCCACCGGGCCTGTTCATACAGCTGTGTGATTCTCACAGCATCATACTACGAGAAGAAAAACTCATTTAGACATATCAGGCCATCAAACGTTGGCATCTATAAACATTTGAGTCACATCTTAAAGGGATACTCCACTTTTTTTGGAAATAGGCTAATTGTACCATTCCCCCAGAGTTAAACAGTTGAGTTTTACCGTTTTCAAACGTATCAGATTTGATATTTCTGATATTTAGAAGAATATCAGTAACCAGACAGTTTCTGGTCTCATTGACTTCCATAGTATTTTTTTTCCTACTATGGAAGTCAATGAGACCAGAAACTGTACTGGTTACTGATATTCTTCTAAATATCAGAAAATCGGCTGAATGGATTCGAAAACAGTAAAACTCAACTGTTTAACTCTGGGGAGTTGTAAAATGAGCCTATTTCCAAAAAAAGTGGAATATCCCTTTAAAGATTGCCATATTATGCCTTCTACAAAGTCTTGATTTTGTTTGTGGAGTCTAGTGGAATAGGTTTTTATGCTTGAACTTTCAAAAACATTATTTTTCAAAAATTTAACATTTAGTGTTGTGCCTGAACGCATTCATATTTTGGGGCGACCGTGAACTGAACAAACTGTATTACTGCCCGATGAATGTTACTGTGAACATTCTGGTGTCTGTGAACGCATGCTCTCTCAGTTTAACTTCGTTCAATCGGTACCAGATTTTTTTTATAGCTTTCCAGCTGAAAACCCGGCTGAAACACACGTAAACAGGCCTTAATATGTAGCGAAAAACACCCAATCTGGCACCACAAGCCACCAGTGTCGCACCAGTGTCGCCGCACGCGTCATCAGGACAAGCAGCAGCATGTAGTCGACAAAGCATCTAGGAGGCGTTGCATCCTATGATCAGTTTTAAGATAAGGTCAGTGAAGATGGGAAAAATCTTACATTTGATAAAATAATTGCTGTAGTGGTTGTATATGGGTTGTTGAAATAATAATTAAAAAAAAGAAAATAGCTCGCAGCAAAATATTGAAAAAAAGAACTATGAACTAGTCAATTTTTTGAAACCGTGAAAAGTTCAAAATCGTTTCACTTGATAAGACCCTTATTCATCGTCTGGTGTCGTTTAAAGCCCTTTGAACAGTTTGCACTGAAACTGTCTTTTGGACCTTGAACCGTTTGGTTCCCATTGAAGTCCATTATATGGAGAAAATCCTGGAATGTTTTCATCAAAAACCTTAATTTCTTTTCGACTGAAGAAAGAAAGACGTGGACATCTTGGATGACATGGGGTGAGTAAATTATCAGCAAAAGTTTTTTTTAAAGTGAACTACTCCTTTAAGAGTGTTGCAACTCCTCTTTTCCCAGTCTGTCAGTAACGCACTGTTTTAGTTCCAGTCTATTAGAAGCCCCTCCTTTTGAAAAGTGCAATGAGCTCTGAGTGGCTGCTGAACCAGTGTGTTGTGATTGGTCAACCGCTTTGAGTGGTTGACCAATCGCAAAGCTCATTACCATAACCTTGAGTTTCAACACACAACTGACTAAACTCAACCAGGCATCCTCCTTTTTTTGCATCTGCTTTGGGTGGGTTATTATTAAAACGAGGAATATTGTGACGTGTTTGTTCCAGGAAGAAAACTAGACCACAAGACTAGAGTAGAGGTTTCTGAGAGGTCAGGAACAGTGTTCACGGATATAGAGAATAACTCCCTTGTGTTTTGTGCTCAAACTTTTTCATGCTCAAATAGCAACATTACACACTGAAGAAAGTTGAACATGTAAAAAAGCAAAATATGTCCTCTTTAATATAATGTGGTATAATTTATAAGGAATAGTTGGTCTTTCACCTTTGGGTTGAGGTCAAAGAAGCAGTGGTACTTGAATCGCAGCAGGAGTCGGTCATTTTCCTGAATTCCCTGTTCCATCAGCGAGCGAGAGGAATCCAGCCACCTGCAAATCAACGTCTCAGTTAGAATACACAAATTCACAGATAAATTCAGCAATATATTAGTCAACATGGCAATTCTTATTTTTGTATGTTGCCCAAGGGTTTTAATAATAGTGCACATTATTTTAAAACAGAATAACTTCCCCTCCCTCTTGCAGCAACTTCTCTCTCTCTGATGATGTGTTCACTGGCGTGAGGGCGGGGCAAACTGTCACTCACATGAGATCCACCAATAGCAAACCACAAACATCCAACAATCCAATCAATTCTCAATAGACAAAATCAAGCCCTGTCCTACATTTTTGCTTAGATAAACGTCACAAGAGAGAAGAAACGACTATCACAACTTTAGGCAATTCATTATTTAAAGCGTGTGCTACTGTGATTTTACCTTAATAAATGAGGTGAAATATATCTTGTATAAACCAGTAGAAACAGCAATATGCTCAAATAAATGTTGAAAAAAAAAATTATACATGGAGTAATATATTAGTAACAATTAAATCACAGGTGTGTGGCTATTGTAATGGCACTGAACGCTTCTGAATGAATGTCCAATCAGATTAGCTGTGTATGAACTGAAGTATGAAGATCTAATAATAAAGACATTGAAGGAATCTCTATTCTTGGAGACATAGGGTCAGGGGTCAATCACAATCATTCAAAAATGTAATTCAGTAATTGAATGCATCCTTACTAAATTTAGATTTGTATGTCAAATAAATCCTTCTATTCAGATTTCTAAAAAAATATGTATCGGTTTCGACAAAATATGAAGCAGCACAACAGTTTTAAACATTGAAAATAATCAAGATGTATCTTGAGTAGTAAATCATCATTAGAATGATATCTGAAGGATCATGTGACACTGAAGACTGGAGTGATGATGCTGAAAATTCAGCTTTGCGTGATAATATTTCATAATATTATTGTTTTACTGTATTTTTGATCAAATATCCTTTGTGAATGTAAGAGACTTCTTTTGAATGGTAATGTAAATGTGCCAGCCTGAGTCTTTCTCTTACCCAGCATTAATGGCTGCTTTATCTTCCACAGTCAGAGGCTTGTAGAGTTTGGCCAGTTCCTCCGGTGGAAGGTTGGGCTGGCTGGCCGTCAGAGGACTCTCTCCGAACCACAGACTGGTGGACGACGCAGGAGAGCCGCTCTCAGGGTCATAGGTCGGAGTCATCGTTTTACTGTACAGACCAAGTGCTCCTGTAGAAAGTATAAATGTAAATTATTATTTGTTTAAGACTTACATGTTTATCCATACGCAATCTACAGTATTTTCTAGAAAAAAAATGCATATTAAAGTGTTTAAAAATGTATAAAAATATTTTATTTTATACTAAGATTTTTTTCTGGAAGCCCAAATGCATAATGCTTACTTAATCACTGTGCATTTAGTTAAAATTAACTTTATTTACCTAGTTTTTTTTCTATTTATTTATTTTTGAAGAAAAGAATGTATATTTATTTGAATAAATGTTTTATTGTTTTTTTTTATATTTGTATGTTATTGTTTTTTCATTGTAAAATAAAAAAAAAATCCACAAAAAGCAAAATCCTCATTCGCATGTTCAGCAAATAAATACCTCCTGCCATTCCGCTGGCGATGTCCATGTTTAATATCTCATCAATGGCTGATTCTGCACCCTTGTCTTTTTTCTTTTTCTTCTTTGGTTCATCTATTGGTTTCAGAAGAGAAAGTTCTTCTGATCTTCTAATGTCTGAAAACAAAGAATGAAAACATACACAGTTTAGTAAAGAATCAACTAATGTAGAGTAAGAAATTATGGAAAAATGAATTACTGGAAAAAATTATTAACTAGAATTATAAAAGATAAATTCATACAATATTCTAACCATTTTTTGTTTTGTTTTATGTATAAGTGTCTATTTTTAAAGTAAAGATGCAATGCTGCATTAAAGTCAGATTAAAGTATGCCTGCTCTGACCCACCTATATAACAATATGCAAATATAATTGTTGTGTAAATGCATTTATGCCACTTCTGAGCAGCATTAAACAGTTGAAAAGACACCTAATTGCCATGTCAGAAGTGCTTCTGTGCCAAATTGGCAGTTCAATTTGGCAATTCCAGTTCTAGTATCAGGTT
This sequence comes from Hybognathus amarus, assembly GCA_030378365.1. Taxonomy (NCBI): domain Eukaryota; kingdom Metazoa; phylum Chordata; class Actinopteri; order Cypriniformes; family Leuciscidae; genus Hybognathus; species Hybognathus amarus. Next base: position 510,720 of record JAQIUQ010004323.1, read on the forward strand.
CAATCAAAAGTGTTAATCATAAACTGTTTTGTTTTTAATGACTGTCCATCTATGATATAATGTGGAATCTACTATCACAGCACCTGCATTAGTATTACATATTATTAAAAAATAGGTGAATTAGGATAAATTAGGACCCTTTTGCTATGGAAATTACTTTGAAATAAAATCCAAATTATCCCAAATGAACCCTATTTCTTTATCTTGTATGCAATTGTACTGTGATATTATATTAATAATATTTTACAACATAACAAATACATTATTTTCTTTGCACTTGTTCTTACTGAGTGCTTTGCAGATCTCAGCCACGGCTCTGAAGACCACACCAGAGAAGGTAACCGGGAGCTTGATGGTCTTCATGTTGGGCAGCTGGATACACAGGGGTTTGTGTTGTGGAGTGTATCGCAGGTCAGCGTCCGCCTGGACTCCATATTTATCCAGAGTCCAGTGTGTCTTCAGCAGCCAGGAGCTCTTCTGCTCCCACCAGATGGCATGATCGGACCAGTCCTGAGGAGCCTCTGACACAGAGAACGTCACACTGTGAGAACATGAGCCTGAGACAATGCCATTTATCTCCACACACACATATAGAAGACTTGAAAAGTAAACAAAAAAAAAAAAAACACAAGCAATTTCAGTGAAACTGTCCCTTTAAAGGTGAAAGTCCCTTTAAAGGTGAAGTATGTAACTTTTTTACTCTACTAAAGCATTAAAATACCATAATATGTTTGAATATATTGAGAAAACATGCCAAGTTCACATAATCGTTTTGGTCTGTGATATTGCACGTTGCCAATTTGCCAATTTTCATTGTCCATTGGCTCGTTCTCCCGCTGGCCCTCACTCGTCCTGCTCGCCACAGTAAACATAATGAATGGCGACTGGCGATCTCGAAACACATTTTCGGGCAGACTCATCGCGCAGACTCACTAGTAGCCTAGACTTGTTGATTAACTATTGCGCTCTGTGGCATTGCCTCCTAGGTCAGCGAAGCAAGTGCATTCTGGGAGTTGTTGTCTTTCATCCACATAAGCCAAAAATACATTTTCTGGCTTTTCTCAGTCTAGAAAGCTCAAAATTCAAAAATAATTTCATAAATTCAATTTTAAATAAAGTTTAACCAAATAAAGTGTGACCGGAAAACATTGGATTAATCGGAGTAAAAAACGTAAAAGTTGATGTAAAGCCCTAAAACACCTATTTCAAAAATGTACTTTTAGTTTAAACAGGTTATTATATATAATCGTAATTGTTAGATGTTATGCTAACTAAAACTATTAAAAATCCTTGACAAAGTTGAAATAAAAAATAAAAATTAAATACATTTTACATTAAAAATTTAATTAAGTTGAAAAATATATTAACGCTATAAATTAAAAAATTCAAAACAAATGGTGCACAACAAAATTATTCAAATTTACATTAAAATCTGAACAAAACATTATGACATACAATAGTAGTATATAAATACTGTTATTTGCATTTTTATTTTTTATTTTACTTTGCACGTTAGTATAGGACTTTGAGGGATTTATTATTAAAGAGCTAAACAGTGGAGTGGTTTAATGTGTAGTTAAACTACTACAACCATGACATAAACCAGACCAGTTGCCACTGAGCAATACAAATATGAGGCAATGTTTAATGACACGACAAATTCATTTAAACCTTGATGATTCTTCTTTTACTCACATTTCCTTCATCCTCCACACTGATCATCATCTGACTCATGCCCTGTAATTGCCTACTAGAGAAATTCTGGGGTGCCTGTACTGTAATAAACCTATTATGTTGACTATAAACAGGTTGAGTTCAAATGGCTTCAAGAATGACCATTTACAATTAAAGAGCTACACGGCAAAGCATAGGTAATTAGCAACTGGGTCGTCTGATGAGTCTGTCGAGGAAATCATGATGTTTTGCTAACGTCTCTCTGGCTGACACGGTTACACAGTGAACTTCAGACCCTACGTCGGCAAACAACGCCTGAGTCAAAGAACAATAGCTCTGAGCATGAGGTAATACAAAGATACGTAAGGCAAACATGGGCGTACCTGTGCATTTCAACCAGTGCTTAGGACTCGAGTAACTGGCACTTGAACGGGATCCAGAGCACTTTGTTTTTTGTTCCTTAAAAACAAGTTTTTTCCCATAAACTCTGACTGCTTGTTTCAACCCATCCTCACAAAACACTATTTTGAAGTAGTTTCTTTGGACATGTTCTTAAAAAGCTTTTCAGAACTGCACTCAGAACTTCTTTTAAATCAAATAAATCAAAATCATTCCTTCTGATGAACAAGTTCGAATAGGAGAGTCTTGAATGCGCATTGCACAAACTGAACCCTAACAGAGCAAAGCGACCATTTGAGCTGTTATAAAACTTAAACTTTGTTGTATTGATTTATTTAATGAGCGACCGCTTCACTTTAGTATAAGACCCTTATTCATCGTCTGGAATCGTTTAAAGCCCTTTGAACAGTTTGCACTGAAACTGCCTTTTGGACCTTTGGTTCCCATTGAAGTCCATTATATGGAGAAAAATCCTGAAATGTTTTCATCAAAAACCTTAATTTCTTTTCGACTAAAGAAAGAAAGAACATGGACATCTTGAATGACATGGGGTGAGTAAATTATCAGCAAAAGTTTTTTTAAAGTGAACTACTCCTTTAAGAACACTGTAAAGTCTCATCCAGCACATCCCGAAAGACTTTCAATTAATTTAGGAGGGAAAAGGTGTTACTTTAATGCCCCCTCCCAACCATCTCTTTCACAATTTGAGTTGGATGAATCTTGAAATTGAAACCTTTAAATGTTTTGTCTGTCTAGTTCCTACATGGTTGTCAACATGGTCGGGTTCATACTCATGTGCTGGTTCTCCAACAGAGAACTCTGTAAATTACTCACTACTGATCTTCTTACAAGTTTGAGCATGAGACCCCCGATGTGGAGATCCCCTTTGACCCGCAACTTAAACTTCATGCCCTCGTCTCCCTCGCTGGTCCACCTGGATGGTGAGCTCCCACGAGTTGGCTATGGGAGTGGCCATGATTCTGCCTGCAATCAAATCACAGACAAACACAGTTACGAACCACCACAGGCACATGATATAGTCTGACCAGAAGACTATATACATTTTCTTCATTTCGAAAACAAATGAATTATTTTACGATTTGAAAACAAACCTTTTTTATGTTTTGCTTGAAATGTGTATTTTGTAGGGCTGTCAAATGATTAATCTTGATTAATCGATTAATCCGCATTCAAAATAAAAGTTTTTGTTTACACTATATATGTGGGTGCACTGTGTATAATTATTTTGTATGTATATAAATACACAAACATGCATGCATATTTAATAAAAAAAAAAATAATATTTATATATAAAATATGTATATTTATATATAATATAAATTATATATAAATCTATATACAGTATATACATGGAAATATTTCTTAAATATATACAAGCATGTGTGTGTATTTATATATATATATATATATATATATATATATATATAATAATTATCACAGTGCACCCACATATATCATGTAAACAAAAACTTTTATTTTGGATGCGATTAATCGCGATTAATCATTTGACAGCCCTTGTATTTTGTTATCTTATACTTTATTGGTGACACTTTACAATAACGAATCATTTGTTAACATTAGAAAAACTACATTATTTAAAAATCTTAGTTAATTTCAACATTTACTGATTTATTATTTATATCAAAAGTTGCATTTGTTAACATTAGTTAAAATCCCTGTGAACAAACATATACAAACAATGAACAATCATATGGGTAACACTTTATAATAAATAAAAAATAAGTCTAAAGCATTTCTAAAAATAAGTCTAAAGCATCAAAAGCTGTATCTGTTTATATTATTTAATGAAGTGTGGCTAACACGAACAAAAAATGAACAGTGATATTTTATTAACAATTGTAAACAAAGACTAATAAATATTGTAACAAATGTATTGCTGATTGTTTGATATTATAGCATTAACTAATGGGACCATATTGTAAAGTATTACCATAACTAACATTAACAAAGACTAATAAGTGCTTTACAAAAATATATATCGATTGTGCATTGTCAGTTCATGTTGGCTAATGTATTAACCTTATTGTTACGTTTTACCACTATTTTTAGCGTTGAGTTGTCAGGAAAATGTTTTAAATAGCATTACAGATGTAAAGAATAAATAAAACAAGGGTTAAACATTCTGTTTTTGATGCAAGTACAGGTTTACATAGGCTACACAAAATCAGAGGGAGTGACGGACAGAACTAGGGTGGAGGAGGGATGTGTGATTACAGAACAAGGGAGACTTCAGCTTAAAATTCCTGACAAGCTGAGACAAGATCTCAGTCAGAAACAACAGAACGACTCATACGGAGCCGTCATCCTGCTGTCTTGTTGGGTTGTACATCAATAAACAACAAAGCTTGGGTCTTACACACAAAAACACAGTCAAGATCATCTGTGTAAACTATGCAATCCAAGACTTCAAGGGTCTTTTTGTGTGACTTAAAATGGCATTTGAGTTCTCAATATTGCTATTTATAAAAACCAGGTCTGTCCATGTTCACTAAGGAGGGTGGGGGGAGGGAGATGTTTGACTAGATTTAGAGATAAAACACACTCTCTGAACTGAGACAACTATTTATCTAGCCCAAGGGCCAAGTTGGTAAGCGAGCGGGTTAACATGTCCCCAGGCGAGAAAAAAAACAAAACAAAACAATACTCCTCCCTATTTAACAGATATTTTAATGAGTATGAATACATCATATGAGTATGAAAATTAAATCAGGGCTGTAAATAAAAGCAGCTATGCACTTCAGAAGTATTACTTAGCCTTTCCTGCTACAATATGCTAATCTGAAGGATCCTCAACTCTTTTAATCTAGAAAGAACCATAATGTAACTCAATAATACAATTGCTGTAACTAAGATGCTGCAAATGTCAATTAAAACTATATAGGCAAGTAGACTTATAGACAATATAGGCTTAATATACTATTACAATCATGCAAAAAATAAAAAAATAAATAGTTGTGCTCAATATTGCGACATACAGTAATAGATCGAAATGTAGGTCTACGTGTATTTACCTCAGAACAGACCCAAATTACTTACTTTTCTTACTTAGTGCATACGATCCGACGTTTTTCACAAATAACATGATATAAAACATTTCTTTAGTATCTCATATTTACTTTTAGCCTATATCAAACTCTTAAACTCATTTTAAGCAATTTTCTCCAATAAAAATAGCGCAGAGCAACGAAACAGAAAACAATTAGGCTATAGGCCTATAATAATTTAAAGTGAGTAAAATATATTTTATGTTCTCACTCACCTGAATGCGTTCCCGAGGATTTTTCCTTTGGAAAGTGAAACAGATCTTCTGTCCAGGTGGGCAAGCTGGAGAAAACCCCGCCCAGAATTCTACTACGTCGAAGGACGGGCTCATGAATATTAATTAAATCGAATGTATCTCAAGCTCTCCTCGGTTACGTTGTTCGATTTCAGCAGCCAAGGCTTGTTCAAAGAATATTGTTAGTCATTACCATAGTAGCATAATAGCTTTGTCCCATAGCAATACAGGGAGGGTTCGTAACGGAAGTGACTAGCCACAACGCAAATACCTGAACACTAACTAGGTTGTAATTGTTGCCCAAACTATGACCACATAATGACTAACTTGAGCGCTGTGTCTATGAGATTTTTAAACCAGTTCCAGCCAACAAAACTAAACCGGAATTATGCAGCCAGAAGGTAGGCCTACGGTTAAAATGGTTAGTCGCATATAATTTAATTTTAAACCATATATTTTATAACTTACAAGCTGTCAACCCTCTTTATTTGTGAAATTATAGGTTACACTTTTAATATTTTGTTTTTTAATACGGAATACAAGAAATCGATTTTTTAGCGTTGTTAATAAGGCTAATAATAAGGCTATGTTATTTGGTCCCAATGTTGTATTTGACCATTTTAATTGTATTATTTCATTAAATGTTTAAATTGATTAAAATGCTGTTAAAGTATAAGAAAATGAGAACAATGAAATGAATTTAAATTAATAATGTGTAATTTCACTACAGAAATGTTATATAGCCTAATAAATATAAATCTATACCATAAAAAATATATTTATATCCTAATATTTCTTATTTGAAGTTCATCTGCCTTCATTCAGTCCATCTGTCCACTAGAGGTCAGACTTTGCATACTAATATCACCATCATGTAATTGCCCTGTTTTTTTTTTTTGTCATGCACTAAATCATTCTTTAAAGTACATTAGAGTCCCATGCAAATACCGTGCAATAGCAACCACTGATGAGAAGACAGCAATGACACATATGGTGGTCATACAGTGAGAGAAGATTGTTTATGAGAAACAGACTGTTAACAAGATTCACATATAAAAGCCTATTTTTTCCTCTAAACAAACTTAACCATGTGACATTTTAACCCTTTACCTGTCACCCCCCTTTTTGATAATTGACATTAAAATGCACTATACAAACTTAAATGGTTGTAATTCACGAATGCTTTGGAAAATAGACCTAAGTTTGGTCTTGTTTTAAAGAAAACAATCAGCAGATTATTACTAAAGTGAAAGCACTTCAAAAATTAAAGTATGAAAAGTTATGGAAGTTATAATTTACAGTAAATCAAATATACTTTATTAATATATATTTTTTAATATGAAATAAATATTTTACAAAATATGTTTTACTATAAAATTACTATAAAATGAAAGATATATATCTAACCAAGTTGTGTTCCAAATTTGAAGTTGATATCACAAAAATTGAAGTTCCCATGAGATTTTGTTTAGGCGTTATACCAAAAATAGCCACCGGGTGCCATTGAATTCCATTGAATTTAATTGTATGCATTTTGCCATAACAAATTAATAAATTTCTATCCAAATATCACTTCTGTCACTAAATATGGAACCTTGAGACTCAGACCTTTCTGACAATATGTGTTTTGTCAAGATTAGAAAAGGTTTTCATAATAAATTATGAAAGATGATGCCCAAAAGGGGAGGGGCCTAATAAAAAAATACTGTTTCTATGGTAACACAACGTCCAATTTCAAAACGGTTTTCACAGGATGAATTGTGAGTTCGTAAGCTTTCAAATGATACCTAATTTATGATAACTACTAAAATATGTGATATAATAATAATAAAAAAAAAAAATATATATATATATAATATATTATACTTTTTAGAGGACTTCTTACCTTACTTTTTAAAATATAATTTTATATTTTTTTTATTGACAAATACTGTTTTATTATGAACTTTTAGCACTAAAAACCAAAGTTTCAATTATTAAAAGTGTGTGTGTCGACTTTTTGTGACAAAGGTCAGAAACTCCTGTAATGACGTTGATTTTTTTGAGGTGCACTCTTGTCATAAATTCATATATTACTGTTCATTCATAATTTGTAAGAAAAAACAGACCTAAAATATCTATTTAGGAGGCTTAGACCTTTCCAATGATATATAGTTTGTCATGAATAGTATTAGGATTTAATAGTAATATATTGAAGTAAAGTTAGATTGCCCGTATACGGACAAGTGACAGTTAAACAATACAGAAATGCTCTAAAATGTTTCTCAACTGCGTTTCTCCAGCACAACACCAGGTGTTGCTGTACAGCTGGTGCCCAGAATTTAGCCACAATTTCGGCTAAAGACTCACATAGTTTCTGTCTCCCCATGGACATTATTTTATGGTTTGGTAAACCTGACAGGGAATGTGGACTTGACCAAAATATCAAATGTCAAGGCTCAGCCTAAAGACCCTAAATATGCGCCGTTAAAGCAGACTCCCATGGGACGAGTAGGCCTATTCTCTTACGTTTATGCTAATTCAAACCATGTCCAAACGCTTATGATCTTTTGTTTTCTAGTTGAAAAGCACAACGTTAACACTCGTGCTCAAATTCCTGACAGGAACACCAGCAGGACTATTTCATCACAAAGAAAGGGGCAGTATATCAAACAGACGACCTTTTCTCTGAACTCAACCAATTACTCAGTTTATTACAGTTTGATCAGGCACTCAGCGGCATCAGCGTGTCGAATGAGAATCTATTGTGCAGATGATTAGATCCTTCCCTAGCCAGTGTTAAAACTCAGGTCGGGTCCGATTGCCGATCTAAAACCTAAATCCCTGCTAGGAATCCACACACGGAGGCCGGTGGGATCAAGCTACGCTCGCGTGTGCGCTCTTTCCCTAAGTGGATCAGTCCATTAAGAAAAAGAAAAGAAAACATTGTTGTTTACATCCTCCGTATGACCTCATTTGACCTCTCTGCTCCAGCATTCCTGCCATAGTTTTGACATTTAAGCGCAAGTACACGAGGCGGACAGGGAAAACAAGGCTTAATCACACCCAAAGGGCGAGCGGGAGATAACAAAACAACTTCTTAACCTGAGAGTTCAGAGGGGTGATGGATGCCACTCCATCTGCACATCAGCCTTTTCATTTTCTCTTCTCGCCTTGAAAGACGCTCTTCCTGCGAACCCAGCAGATGATTCTTTGAAAATGTTATTTTAATAATTCACGAACGCCAGGAGGGCCTTCTCGCGAGGTCATTCCATATGAACTTGAGTTTTGATGCCCTAAGTAAGTTTCCACAGCAGGATGAAGCATGAGCACAGGGGTTAGAACTTTTTAACAACTTCATGTTCCTTTAATTCGAAGAACTTTTGCCTAAAAACAAGGAAATTAACTTTCGGTTACACTTTATTTTACATGGTTACATTGTACTTATCAAATAAGTACTGAGTAATATTAATTAACTACATGTATTTACTATAGATTTATAAGGTTTGGTTAAGGGTTATTTGTAATTATGCATAATTTATAGTTGTTATTATAGTACATGTAGTAACTAGGTGTACCTATGTCACCTTAAATAAAGTATTATCCAACTTTCATTTCAATATCTTTTAAAAAAAAGGTCACCCTGAAATAAATAAATGTTTTTGGCATTTGGAACTTTATATTTATTATGTATGTACGATACGTTTTACTCACCCCACGTCATCCAAGATGTCCATGTCATTCTTTCTTCAGTTGAAAAAGAAATTAAGGTTTTTGATGAAAACATTCCAGGATTTTCCTCCATATAATGGACTTCAATGGGAACCAAAGGTTCAAGGTCCAAAAGACGGTTTCAGTGCAAACTGTTCAAAGGGCTTTAAACGATTCCAGACGATGATTAAGGGTCTTATCAAGCGAAACGATAATAAAAAAAACAGCTAATTAAAAAAAATTAACAAAGTTTAAGTTTTATAAGCTCAAATGGTCGCCTTGCTCTGTTCTGTGATGTGCGTTCGTGACTCTCCTGTTCGAACTCATTCATTAAAATGAACGAATCTTTTTCATGTCATTTGGATCATTCAACGAATGAAATGAATCGAATTGACTCGGGAAAAGATTCGTTCATTTTGATGAACAAGTTCGAATAGGAGAGTCACGAATGTGCATGCACCTAACCCTAACAAAGCAAAGCGACCATTTGAGCTTATAAAACTTAAACTTTTTTTTTTAAATGAGCGATCGTTTTCGCTTGATAAGACCCTTATTCAGTCGTCTGAAATCGTTTAAAGCCCTTTGAACAGTTTCCAGTTTGCACTGAAAGTGTCTTTTGGACCTTGAATCATTTGGTTCCCATTGAAGTCCATTATATGGAGAAAAATCCTGGAATGTTTTCATCAAAAACCTTAATTTCTTTTCGACTGAAGAAAGAATGACATGGACATCTTGGATGACATGGAGGTGAGTAAATTATCAGCAAAAGTTTATTTTTCTTTAAAGTGAACTACTCCTTTAAGTCAGTTTAATGTAATTTAAGTTGAAATGACTTACACATCCAAGTTGATTGTACTTAAAAATTTAAGGCAGCTTTTTTTTTCCAGGGTTGGTATTTCCACTATTCGCTCCATTCTTCCTTTGATTTCTGAATCCAAGAAACTGGTAGTGTCCAATAATTTGCATTTGGAGTGGCATTCGGCACTTTTCTTCAAGTGAAGATTCTTCTAAGGCAATGTGATTGCTTAAATCTCAGATTATTGAATCAGATAGCCTTGTTCTTCTAGTATCACTTATCTTATGCGACATTATATATTGCTACTGAAACAAATCACCCTTTTCTGCCCCTCTCTCCTATATATATATATATATATATATATATATATATATATATATATATATATATATATATATATATATACAGTATATGCATACCAAGATTTGGATTGTCCTAGAAAAACAGTTCTAGAAATTTCCAGAAAGTTCTCAACAGTTCCAGAAAGTTCCAGAAAGCCCTAAACAGTTCTGAAGTCTTCAGGAAGTGCTACTTATAAGCAGTAACGTTTGTTATACGGTTGTTCCCATTTTTTATCTGGAGGAAAAAAGAAAAAGGAAATCTTTTATTTGAAAAATAGCCAAAACGTAATAACCCTCGTGAGCACAGAGTCACAGGAGACAGAGGGAGTAAAAGCCAAAAAGTGCACTGAATCCTTTAATTTCCGGATTCTCATTTAGTGCCGTATGAGTCTAATTAATTACTTTAAGCTAAAACACATTTACTGTGTAAGGAAGGCATTGTGCAAATGTAGTGCACTGAGGGCTGATGTTGAGAATTACGGGTTACATACTCTAAGCAGTGCAGTCCTTAGTTAAAACTGATTTATGCCATCCCGACATTCCCACACTCATTATTTGTGTCTGACTTGAGTTTTACAATGTGCCTCTGCTCTCGATTAGCGATGAACCCCTCTAGATTTCTTATTTACAGCCACAGATTTAATTCAAGTCAAACATGTCAACATGGCTTAGGAAACAGTTGAGATCACTTGTGTGCACGAATCAGGCTTGGCTAAGTAAATATTACTGGCCTGTAGTGAAAATAAAGCCCGGCTCAGGTTACGATAGAATTAAGCGAGCAAATGTTTGCTGTAGTGACGTTGGCATGTGCGCACACCGTACAATTATTCCACAGACCTCACCGAGTGAGCTAACTGTCTCTATCTCGCACACAGAGGCACAAATTACATAGTACAACCACAGCGTATGATGATACATGCTCGTCACTAGACTGGATTTCAGCTAGATGAGTTTAATATTTAGATTACAAAACCCATGAAACAATCGTTCAACGCAAAAAGGAAAATGTTCTTTCATCTGTGGAATATAAACAAAGACATTTTGCAGCTGTTTTGTTTTTATCTACACAAAATCTGGATTCAGGCTGAATAAAAGTAGTCAATGCCAATATATTTCAATACATTCTGTCTAGAGTATCTGTCTAAGGTTGGGGTTGGTAAAGAATTCTCTTTTGCTCAGCAAGGCCGCATTTATTTGCTCAAAAATGCTGTAATATTGTGAAATATTATTTTTATTTTTAATATATTTTTAAAATGCTATTTAATCCTGTGATCAAAGCTGAATTTTCAGCATCAGTACTCCAGGCTTCAGTGTCACAGCCTTCTGAAATCATTCTAATATGATGATTTGCTGCTCAAGAAACTTATTTTGATCAATGTTGAAATTAATGTGAATTTTTTTTGATAAATAGAAAATCATAAATACAGTATTTAATCTTTTGTTCAGAGTTATAATTTGTTATCAATTTAAATAAAATTCTTTAGCATTTTCTTTAAAGGGGTGGTTGACTGTTTTTTTCTTTGCATGATTGTGTTTATGGGGTGCAATATAACATGTATTCAGCGGTTTTTCTTTTTTTTAAAAGTCTTGTTTTTCATAAACTTCACCTTTATTGTCAGCCGTGCTCTCCTCTGTCCCCTGAACGAGCGATTCACTTCCTGAGTCTATGAAAACACTCCCTCAGAATCACATAGTGGGCTCAGATTGGTTCGTTTGGCCCGGTGTGTGATTGGCTAAACTGTCGCTCACGTTGTCTGGAAGGTTAACGCCCATTACCTTTACGGCGAAAACGGGCATGCCAAAGGTGGATAGTGGATACCATAGAGTAGACGGTGAATACACGTAAATAATGATGTCGAGACTGCAGTATCAGTGAGGCAGAATCAGACCGAGAAAGCCGTGATGAAGTCAGAGTCAAGCTGTATGTAAGTGGCTATAAAGCCAGCACTGGCATTTAAAAAAAATAAAAATAAAACACAACGCTACGTCTGGAATTATACATGCAAATACATTTAAAATGATGAAGTCTTAGCCTACTTACAGGTTGTGGCCCAACAACTGCTGCCTCTGGTTTTAAAGTTGGATCTGCTTCATGTTTTAGTAACAGTTTCTTGTTGAATCCGATGTTGAATTCGTGGAGATTCTGGAAGCGATCTTCCCTAAAATGCGCTTTTGTGCACGTAAAATGTAGAGAGCTAGATTACGATCGTCACTTTCAGGAATATAATCAAACATAAATTGTATCCATTGTTGAGAAAGTATAGCGTCTGTGGGAAGCCCGAAACACAGAAGACCTGACAGCTGGGTGAACACAACACACTCGACGTGCCGCAGAAATATGCGCATGCCCTTTCCTGCATATTCCGGAGGGAGAGGTTGATGCAAATGTGTAGGTTAGTGACGTGCCATAACCCAGCTGTAGTCCCAATCGAGTTCGTTTTTGTAGGCAATTATACTTACTGATTTTTAAAAGACGATATCTCTGCTTACACTTAAACTTTCAGCGCTGCAACTTTGCAGATACTGTTCATGCACCAACAGCAACATTACACACTATTTAAAATGAAAAAAGTGAAATCGCAATCAACCACCCTTTTAAATATTTTGTTTGCAAGAAACAATTATGATGTAATTGCTATTATTTTCCAGTAATCACTAACCATGAGACAAGTATTGAAAACAATCATGGAAATGTATAACGTTTCATCACGCGTTACCATGGTGATGAGCTGGCCCAAAATTTACTTTTGTTCTGTTTGTTCATTAGTGTTTACTGGATAATATGGCATCTTGACTGACAAATGCAGTGAAAGCTAAGGTGATTGAGCAGGTTGTTGAGCTGTGGGGTGCAACCTGACCTTGGGAGCAAACGCAATTTTTGAGAATGAAACGTTAAGGTTTCCTGACAAAGAAGAGACGGCGGTATTAAATAGCCTATGTTTATCAGCGATATCCGGTAGAGTGTTTCCCATACATTTATTAGTGGCAGCCCACCACATTATCAGTGCTGACCGCCACATATTGATTTCTGTGTTTTTACAATTTAAGATGGGAAAAGTTGTAGCTATTTGACTGCAGGGTTGCATGCAGCACATATTCGCACGCTCCCTCTCTCTCTCTCTCTCTCTCTCTCTCTCTCTCAAACACATTGACAGCGGACCAGTCTGTGTATTGAATGGTTAGTATCATAAACAACGCTGCACAAATCCATCCAACATGCTGTCAATGTGGGGACCCGGCCTTGAAAAAAGGTTATTAGCAAGCATGTAAGAAGCCTAGCTAATAAGGAGAGCTATGTTAACCTTCTGAATCCCCGCCGCCACGCTCGCCACAGTTTTTTAACACTGCGGTAAATCAGACACGTCGGTAGAAAAACATTCTTGTCTCCAATTTTTGTTCCTTGAGTCTGGTAGTGTCACATTTCAGTTTGGCCAAGTAACATTTATTTTCTTTGACTGGCAAGAAATACCAGCTAATGGCTAATGCTATTATTTACTTGTAATGGATTGTCTGCGAAGTCTGCCAGAAGTTAAGTTTGGGCCAGAGTTAATGCACATGCGCAGTACCGTTTGTTTATGTTGTAACTGCTGAAAGCGTCTATAGAGGGTATGCGCGTGACGTCACCGTCCGGTCACGTGCCTGCAGTTTCTCACAGTGAGTGGCAAAAAGACTGAGTGGCTGTATATGTTTCAGCGCGAATGCCGCAAAAACAAACACAACACATATAAAGTGGGAAAGAGCTTTGCGATTGACTGTACAACTAGATTTGACAAAAAAATAGGAGGTATATTTTTACAGACTGCTATAGAAAGAGGAGCAAATGGATTGCTGCAATTCACAGAAACAACTGGACTCCAGTCAGCAAAAGGTGGATCTGCAGTTATCATTTTGTGTCAATATGCTGAATTTAGCTGTAAAACCATACCCATATATTTTGTATTGTTGTTATATATATTAACAACTCATCAATTAAATTTATCATTGCATAGTCTGCATTATTGGATGTTTCTAATAAACACTGATCCAAAAAAAAAAAAAAAAACTATAAAGTTTTATGGCTGGACGATGATGATGATAGGCTATATACAACACTGATATAAGTGATCACCCGGATTTAGACCTACCTATATTGTATATATAAAAAGCGTTCACAGGCAAATTTGCTTTAAGTTTACCGTCTATATTGCTTTTATTTTCCCGGCGTCGAAATCAGGCAAACATAAATGTCAGGCGACACGATTCCTGGCTGCATGTCAATGGATCATTAGTAAGTTGTAAAGAACACTATATTAAGTCCAACATTTAGTTTAAATTGATCAAGTTGTTCGTTTTAGTCGCATTATCGCAGTTTCCCTATTAAATCCAGTCATGCAGCAGATCTTTTGCCACTCAGTCGAGGCTGAAGGGGGTCTGATTTTCTCGGCGGGAAGTGACGCCAGAAGATTGGTGGAAACAGATATAAACAAGATTTTACTTTGGTGTTATTAAAAGTGAACATTTGAAAAAATGCTGATTTTTCCAAAGAAATATACAGATTTTCCAGGCCCTAATCTCTCTCTCTTCTCTCTCTCTCTAGAGTCCAGACGGAAAAGCACTTAGCCAGCGGTGCAATAGGATCGGAATCATTAATATATTTGATATTGCGACTGGGAAACTCCTGCACACGCTGGGAAGGTGAAAATCGTCTTCCCACATGATTCAAGCTGTCTTTAGTTTCCTCTATTAAAGCAGTGTCCGCTCTGTCCGCTGGTCTGCTAGATGCATTTAGTAGTGATTATGGGTTACGTGAATGCGGTGGCAAAACCTGTTTGCGTCTCTGGCCGTCCTCAAGGGCCGTAAACTTCGGGCTCCTGTCACTGCACGACTCCGCTTTTCCTCCTTCGCCTTCCTGACCGCTCCATCAGCCACATTCGTCCCTCTCATTCGCTCCAAAAGTACGACTGGAGTAAATAATGTCAAATGTTAGATGTGCTGAAGTTTGGAATACCAGACATTTTAATGTTTGTGAAGAAGTTTCTTCTGCGAACCAAGGCTGCATTTATTTGATACAGTAAAAATATGAAATATTATTACAATTCAAACTAAAACTGCTTTAAAACTTCACTGTGTAACTCTTTTAACTACTCAAGCTAAAAACACTTAGTTCTTTCAAAAATATATGTGCTCATTATTGTATATTTACTTAGTTCAAGTAGAAAGATTCTCGTGAGTGATACATGCCACTGAAAATACATACGGGTAAGGGTTCGAATCATAGACAGTAAAAGAAATGGACACAGCGGACCCCGTTGATTTCAACGGAGAGAGCTGAAGCTCAACATGGGCACTCACTTCCTGATAGCCGAGCGTTCTGCGCAGGCTCAACGACGTAGATGTCACGTGAGCAAACTGACTGACAGTTGTAAATCGTCTAGTAGCTGTGCCTACACAAATTTTAATCGTGCACAGAGACGGCGAAGCGCGACCTGGAGCAACTTTTTGTAAGTATTCTGATTAATTATTTTGTCATTTTGCTTCTATCTATGCCATGGGCTGACTTTAAGACAGTAAAAGATTGCCTGCAAGGCTGTGCGAGCTTCTCCTCCTGTGTATACGGTAACTTCTCCACTGCGCGACGGACAGTCGAGTGGTTATGACGCAATTTTTAGCCTATTTTTACAAGAACGGCTTCTACGGGGCCATAACGTAACATACAAAGTAATGGAGCCTTTTATACATTGTCGTGTTTCTTTAGAAATAAATAATGGATAAATGGAGTCTTTGGACGCCTCAGATGTAAAGTTATTCGCTGTCAAAGTGACGCCTAAATGAATGGGAGTCAATGGGATGCTAACAGCAGGAGATAGTCCGCTACAATGGCGGCCCCCAGAGGCAGCTTCAGCGTCCGGCTGATGGATTCCCCCTTGGTTCTAATGTCGGTCACCATGTTGCCCTCCATCTTGAAAGTACATTAGCCAAAGAGGGACATACCCCGTTAATTCAAGCTTCGCCTTTCGCGTTTACGTTTCGAGTTCTAACACTCATGGGCGAGAGTGGAACTGGAAGCCATGTTAACTCTTGGACTACATTGGCCACCGTAGGAGATAAAATGAAATCTGAATAGCTTGCTTTTCACGTGGGGGGTCACGCCACTGCGTTGCCATGGCGCGAAACGCAGATGGATGGCAGGAAGTGAATTTCTATATTAGGAAGCACTATAACACACTCAAAATGCCAATGTTTTGCGTCGTTCATGGTTGCTCAAATTGATCAAACCGCGAGGATTTTTTATTGTGTGCCAAAAGTTGTTGTTCATAAGGGGAAAATACAAGAAATTGACAGAAAAACATCGGGAAAAATGCCTTGTCAACCTACGTCTGCGAGTCGGGAGGAGCCGAATGGGAAAATGCCTGTGTGTGTGTGCAGTGATCACTTCGTCAAATGTGAGTTAATACATTATTTATGTGGCTTATTATTACATTATTCAGGTGTTAAAATACACTTATGTGGCTGTTTGTGTAACGTACCAGTTTCCGAACTTTGTAAAGTCAAAGTATGTCTGTAAGACGAGTTAGTTGCTGATATCTACAGCCTCGATGGCAGGCAAATCTCTCAATTCAGTTGAAAATCGGTCCTCTTCATAACGTAAGGATCACGTCCAACATATGTTTCGATTTTCTGTTTATATATTTCTCTTGTAATAGCGTCTAAAGTAGTACAGTACGGATTTTCCTCCATCTTCGTCCATTGCGCTCTTCACTCCTTGCCCTCCATCTGCAGTCCGCGCGTACAACACAATCACGTGACTGCAAACCACCTATT
>JAQIUQ010004324.1:7500-20000 GCA_030378365.1 Hybognathus amarus
AGGCAGACAGGCGGGAGCAGGCAGGCAGGCAGACAAGACAGATGACAGACAACATGTAGTCAGACAAACAACAGACAGACAGACAGACAGACAGACATATAGATAGACATATAGATAGACAGATATACAGACAGACAGACAGATAGACAGATAGATAGATAGATAGATAGATAGATAGATACAATAGATAGATAGATACAGATAGATAGATAGATAGATAGATAGATAGATAGATAGATAGATAGATAGATAGATAGATAGATAGATAGACAGATAGATAGATGAGACAGGCAGATAGACTGATCGACAGACAGCGACAGACATGTAGTCAGAAAAACAACAGACAGATAACAGACAGACAGATAGACAGACAGATAGACAGACAGACAGACAGACAGACAACAGACATGTAGTCAGAAAAATGACAGATAGATAGATAGACAGAAAAATGACAGACACATAGACATGTCAGACAGACAGATGGATAGACAGACAGACAATCTATCTGTCTATTTATCTATCTATTCATCTGTCTGTCTTTCTGTCTCTGACATGTCTGTCTGACATGTCTATCTGTCTGTGATTTTTCTGTCTATCTATCTGTCTGTCATCTGTCTGTCTGTATGTCTGTTATCTGTCTATCTGTCTGTTGTTTTTCTGACTACATGTCTGTCTCTGTCTGTCGAATCAGTCTCATCTGTCTGTCTGACATCTGTCTGTCTATCTATCTGTCTGTCTGTTATCTGTCTATCTATCTTTCTGTTGTTTATCTGACTACATGTCTGTCTCAGTCTCTGTCTGTCTGTCGTCTATCTATCTGTCTGTCTGTCTGTCTGTCTGTCTGTCTGTCGTATCCGAATATGTATGTCCCTGTCTGTCTATGAAAGTCCTCTATAGCGCACAGCTTTAAACTTAAACTATAATGGGATCCTTCACGTTGTGTTGAATCGTCTGCTGCAGCGTACACAGCTTTGTTGATCATAACGTGTGCATTCTAATTTTGTTGTGCTTCATCGCCCACTCTCAGTGTAGTCGGGTGTTTAGCACCTCATTGTCCGGATTTAGGGTTTTAAAACCACCTCTTTGTCTGTGCATTTGGATTTCCGTTCTGTTTTGGGAAATTCATATAATAGGTTTCCCTGAACATGACACCCGCTAAATCTGATCACACAGTTCAGCATCACGTCCCTTAAAGAGTGGAACCGTCTGCTGTTTATCTGTGTCTGCCACCCGCCGGAGTCTGACTGCGGGACACAATCTGTGTCTAATGAGCTAAACCACCGTCTCTCTGCCGGAAGCCTCGGGAAAATAATGCTTCAGCAAAGAATCGTCTTCTCGTTCAGGACTGTTTTCACTATATAGGGTTCTTGAGTTGATCTTAAAGGGATACTCCACTTTTTTGGAAATAGGCTCATTTTACAACTCCCCCAGAGTTAAACAGTTGAGTTTTACTGTTTTCAAATCCATTCCGATTTTCTGATATTTAGAAGAATATCAATAACCAGACAGTTTCTGGTCTCATTGACTTCCATAGTAGGAAAAAAATATACTATGGAAGTCAATGAGACCAGAAACTGTCTGGTTACTGATATTCTTCTAATATAAAAAAAATCGGCCGAATACATTTGAAAACGGTAAAACTCAACTGTTTAACTCTGGGGGAGTGGTAAAATGAGCCTATTTCCAAAAAAAAAAGTATCCCTTTAAGGCTTTTTGGAGATCTTGATAGGTTCTTCAAAACAGTGTTTTGCTTTACTTTAAAGCATCAGTACATGGTTAAAAAAGATTCTTTGTTGTTTTAAAAGTTTCTTTTAAGACAGATCTCTAAAAATATGACACAGAAAGAGTTTGGTTCCATTTTTATTACTGTTTTTGTTTGCAATACACATATCTGTGCGAGAAACGGACAAAGAGAGCAAAACAAACATGACGATTAAAGGGATACTTCACCTCTGGAAAGGATGAATGTGTATATAAAATGGGTCATTTATGTAGAAGAAATGTGAAATTATTTTGGAATTTGGAGCTTTCTAGATTGAGAAAAGCCAGAAAATGTATTTTTGGCTTATGTGGATAAAAGACAACAACTCCCAGAATACACCTGCCTAGGTGGCCACGCCTACCGGTAACAGCGCAGTCGTTAAACAACAAGTCTAGGCTACTAGTGAGTCTCTGTGATGAGTCGCTCAAAATGTCCGCGATTCGGCTTTTGCGTTCTACAGTCGCCATTAATCATGTTTACTGTGGCGAGCGGGACGAGTGAGGGCCGCGGGAGAACAGCGCGAGGCCGGTGGCGGGATTACAGATGAGCGACACCTGTGAGACGCACCGGTCTGTATCTCTCACAGACGAGCGGGAATTTTCTTAGCAATGTCAAAACGCACATCAACCGATCACTTGTTTAGCATTCATGTAAACACTATATTCAGATTCGCCAATCGGAATGAATTCAGTTAGATTGAAACAAAAGGTGTACATGTAAACAATGAATGGCGATTTCAGAAAGCAAAAGCTGAATCCCGAACATCGATGGCCGAACATGTCCGGGAAAAAGACGACGGTAACCCCTGAAAGTTACTACTCAGCTTTCTCCACAGAACAAGAGTCAGCTAGCTTAGCGTCCAAAAAAAGATGGCTGACACTGTGTAATCCCAATCCTGCATAATGCGTCCGTCTGCTTCTTTATAAAACGTTTCTGCCGGTGAAATCAAACGCACTGCACTGATCTGTGATTGGTCTGTTAGAGCATTAGGCCCAACCCCCTATGGGCGTGTTTGAATAGGTGGGAACTGGTGCTTGTAGTCTTTACAGCCTCTTACACTTCCTCCGACAATGGCGTAAAATGCCGATTTTTCCATCATTGTGGGAGGAAGTGAAAAGGTAAATAGCGGATTTCTCTCGCCGAGAGTGTTGAACGACCATTCAATAGTATAACTGGGTTTCTAACAATGGAAATCTTCAAATGGGTGGAGTGTCCCTTTAAAGTAATGGATTGAGAAATGAAATCCCACAATGCACTGCACAGATACATGTTCACTGCCTGACATGCGATGTAAGGTTCTGGTTTGTTGGGATGCGGGAATGCTTGGTTTCATTGTCACGGTCGCCGTCGCCGCCTCATTCTCGTACGTAATCCGCGTGCAAACCACGTCATTCGGCCCCGAAGATCTGAGAATGAGAGACAGGAAGAAAGAAATTTGCCTGTTAATCTGAAGCTCTTGCGGAGCAACCTCCATTATGTTGTGTTTATGAAATAAAGACAATCAGAGCCGCCCATAATCCCTTTTGTGCTTTATTTTGGACTAAGCAAAACAAAGCACGTATATATCTTATGGAAATGTGTCCTGAGATTCGCAGCGAAATGCCAAAGACAATGAGTGCTGCATTCTGGGATTGTTGTTCTGCAGACTTCGAGCTCTGAATTCACTTACCAAGGCGTGAGAAATGTCAAGCGGCCTGACTGTCAGATTTAAAATTTATTTGGGTCAGACCTGCATTTGTTTTGGACAGTCCTTCACATTCCTGTGTTCAGCTTGAATAAGTGTCTGACAATCGCTCTCAGGGGTCAGCCCGCCGTCAGGAGCGCCATGTCCTGGAAACCGTTCAGGACGCTCTTGTTTTATTGTTGAATTTGGATCATATGGGCGTTTCTTCAACTGTCAGCACTTTCGGCCCTGGGGACTTTTAGAAAGTAGACTTTTTTCACACTTTCGCAAGTTTATTGAACTTGACTTCCAGTAATGTCCAAGTGTGGACATGCATCACAGGATTTTCTGAATGTCATGAATATTGACATCCCGTCACACATTATGTTAGCCTGACTGTTAACCTGAATTTTCATTACGTCCCATCTTCTTAGCGACCATCAGAGCCAGCTGATAAGTTACACTTTTCCCGAATCATGTTGGAAGGACACCAAAAATATCTTTCCGATCGACAAATGCCTTAATTGCAGTTCTCTGTTCGTCTATTAAATGAATGCGCTGTCGATTTATTTCACAACAGCGGAATCTATAGAAGGCCAGTTAGCGCTCGTTGATAACGTGATGATTACGTCCAGGCAGATCAATCTGTCCATCATCGTTTAAAGCCCGCCCTGGCAATTTGATTGGCCCGAACGTTTCTTTGTCTGATCATAATTCCGACCAAAAAATATTGTGGGCGGAGTTCGGACTGGCATCCAGGCTAACATTATGTATCACGTTTGAAAGCATTATGTGGTGGATATGACATTTGAAACATTTTTGTCTTGCAATGACTTACTTTATATCAAGCATTTTATGTGCTATCCACTTCTTAATAAACATGACTTAATAGTTTTATTTTAATTTAAAGATATTTTACATAAGTCACTTTTGTTCACCAAGGCTGCATTTATTTGATAAAAAAGATACATTGTTTTTTTAAAGTCTAATTGTAATTTAAAATAAATGTTTTCTATTTGAACTTTTTCAAAATTTTTCTTTTTTCGTCTTTTAATTTGGAATTTAAAAATTTTATTTTAAATTTTATTTTTTATTCCAGTGATTCAAAGCTGAATTTTCAGCATCATTACTGATGATCAGTGTCACATGATCATTCAGAAATCATTCTCAGATGCTGATTTGCTGCTCAAGAAACATTTCTGATTATTAGCAATGTTGAAAACAGTTGTGCCACTTCAAATTTTTGTGGAAACTGGTGATGTATATAATGACAGGCACCAAATCTTTTGAACAGTAGTTTACTGTATATGAACTAATTATGTATATATATATATATATATATATATATATATATATATATATATATATATATATATATATATATATATATATATATATATTATGTATGTATAATAATTTATACTTTTAGAAATTATTTTTCATTTGTTTCATTGGTTTTCGAAGTGTAAAACAATAGAATACTTTTATCGTTTTTTTAACATTGTATTTTGAATGCATTTGTCAAGTGTAACCATTTCAACCATGCAACCTAAGTTATTGTAAGATTTTTTTTTTACATTTTAATATTATATTAAAAAAATAGTTTTTTCTGTTTTTTTATACATTTTGTCTATTTAATACATTTTATTTTATCATTTTTTTGCTAGAAAATAAAATCATTTTACCGATTTTTGGTAACAGGATAAAAAACCCATAGAAAATGGAAATAGAAAATAAAACCGCTGTAATAATGTCAATTTTTTTTAAGACAAAAAAAATTCCAAAAATTCTGAAGCACGTTTTTTTGACCATTCTTTGAAAAAATAAAACGAATTTGTTTTAGGCCTAGTTTGAACCCTTTGGTTGCCAAAACTTTCTGTAAAGGACACCGAGAGTGTGTGTGTGTGCCACATGAGACAGAGGTGAGAAAACAGCTTGAATCGATTCGCTCCATTAAACATCTCACACCACCATCCACTCTCTCTCTCTCTCTCTCTCTCTCTCTCTCTCTCTCTCTCTCTCTCTCTCTCTCTCTCTCTCTCTCTCTCGCTGTCTTAATGTTAAGCTATATTGAAAATAAATCCATAGTCTGTTTCCTGTCTGACGTCATAACATATGATCTCAGGTCAGTGAGCTCTCATAAGAACTCTGTTCAATGCATATTAACATAACATTATCCAGCCCTTTCTGTCTGGAGAAGTGAACACCAGAAACAATCTCTCCTCTTGCAGTCTTCCTTTATGTCCAACATAGTAGACAAAGCTGTGAGAAATTACTAGTGTCACAAAGCTGATCCTTAATGAGAAGTGTATAGAAGTTCAACAGTGTGTTCAGGGATGCTATGGTGTGTTTGTGTATATCTCACCAGGATCAGTTCGTCCCCGCGCAGTCTCTCTACTCCAGAACGTAACGGGTCCGCTCTTGATCCACCAGCGTCTGCTTGCAGTACATTTTATTCTCCGTCTCCCATGAGGCCACACTCTGCAGAACCGAAATGAAATTGTTATTATCTGTAAATTTGATATGAACTTATAATTCATCCACTGATCTGTTAACCGCAATCAAAAGTCAATGAGCTTGAAAACTCCACTTGATTTGTGAATTCATGAATCGGACTAACATTTTTGTCATTGAGATTTGGGTGTGTATGAAGGGCCACAGATAAATGAAAAGTGTCAGAGAACTGCAGCAAAAACTCATCTGTGCCTCTCTCTCTCTCTCTCTCTCTCTCTCTCTCTCTCTCTCTCTCTCTCTCTCTCTGGCCTCAGGCAGTGTCTTTAAACTGATTTATGCAGCTTGATCTAAAATCCCTTTAAAATGAGACAGTGTACAGCATCCCAACACACTCATTCATTTGGCCGAGACTAACAAAAACTCTGACAGCAGGGACACACACACATCTTCGGTTACAATCTACTGTAATACAAAAGACTTATATGTCTTCTCACACACACACACTTCTTCAGGTTACAATAACAAAGACACCCCATATTTCTTACAGGGATTAACCAGGATGTAGAGTAAAGCACAAGGAAGAAATACACTGCTGTTTAATGAAATGTTTTAACCGAAGTAAAAGTTTAATAATGTGGCACTGATAAAACTCATAGTGATTTGACACGAATCCTTAATGGTTTGGGACAGTATATGACACTTTTATCGTCTATATGCTGGCTGTGGTGCTGTAGGAAATTTTCAGTGTGGAAAAGACGTTTTTCCACCCTCTAGCTCAACTTAGATAATTGTGAAAGATAGATGTAAAAGATCAATTGTGACTTTTTATTATCACAATTCTGACTTTTTCTTGGACAATTGCGAGTTTAAATCTCGACATTCTAACTTATTTTCTCAGAATTGTGATTATAATGTCAGAATTGTGAGTCAGGCCTATAAAGTCCAAATTCTGAAATGGGGAAAAAGGCTTACTTTGTTCGAGAGAATCACGGAGATATAGGCTAAACTTGCAGATTGCGTGTTAAAGGATTGATGTTCACTTTTGAAAAACTTTTGCTGATAATTTCTCACCCCCATGTCATCCAAGATGTCCATGTCTTTCTTTCTCAGTCGAAAAGAAATTAAGGTTTTTGATGAAAACATTCCAGGATTTTCTCCATATAATGGACTTCCATGGGAACCAGACGGTCCAAGCTCCAAAAGATCATTAATAAGCAGTTTCAGATGCAGCTTCAAATGTCTTTAAACGACACCAGACAATGAATAAGGGTCTTATACATGAAAACAATGGGTTATTTCAAAACTTATTCCAAAAATGTAACTTTCTAAGGACAAATGCTAGCCTTGCTCTATTCTGGAGGCAGCGTTTGTAACGTGCACGTAGTGCGTGAATTACGTTCAAAAGGTCACGGGCCACGGAGCCAGAAGTACAGAGTCAAAATCGTCCAGACATTGATGATTTTACCTTTTAATTCCTTTTTTTGTACAACGGCGTCTGAGTTAGTTTGCACGTTCAACCTATGCTGTTTAACTCTACTGACTCTGTACTTCCAGCTACGTCGGCCCGTGACCTTTTGAACGTAATTACGATATTGCGTGACGTTACAAACGCGCCTCCAGAATAGAGCAAGTCTAGCATTTGTCCTTAGAAAAGTTACATTTTTGGAATAAGTTTTGAAATAATCCCATCGTTTCGCATGATAAGACCCTTATTCATCGTCTGGTGTCGTTTAAAGACATTTGAAGCTGCATCTGAAACTGTTATTAATGATCTTTTGGAGCTTGGACCGTCTGGTTCCCATTGAAGTCCATTATATGGAGAAAAATCCTGGAATGTTTTCATCAAAAACCTTAATTTCTTTTCGACTGAGGAAAGAAAGACATGGACATCTTGGATGACATGGGGTGAGTAAATTATCAGCAGAAGTTTTTTCAAAAGTGAACTAATACCTTTTAAGTTGCGAGATATTCACTTTTTTTCAGAAAATACGAATTTATATCTTACAATTCAAAAAAGAGAGAAAAAAAGTCAGAATTTTTGAGATTAAAAAGTCACAATTACCTTTTTATTTTTCATTCAGAGGCAAAAACAAGCTATTGGAATAGGCCTATTGGAAATGCACATGATCAAATGTAGCCTTTGAATGCACTGCATGTGGCTTTGGATAAGCATCTGCCAAATGCGTATGTAAATCGAGGCAAATAAATCATAAAATCCCTCCACTGAAAAAATGAATCGGAGCGCAAACAAGCACAACACAAACTAAATTAAATATCCCATCATCCATTTTCCCTCTTCTCTCAGTTTAATGTGCTTTATTGGAATGACAAACTGTGCAGTTGAATAGCCAAAGCACGTCCAAGTTAAATAGGATCTAAACAATAAAGCAGCAAAGTAAAAATAAAGAAAATATGTAAGTTAAAATTAAGGAAAATAACAGTAGAATAGTCTCTCTACCCAAAAAACAAAAGCTCCAAAAGACGATTAGCTCGGCCATCCATGTTTTCTCACCGTCTCTCAGCCTCTGCCCCGTGGCAGGTGAACGGTCTGTCGCTATAGCAACCGGCCTGAAAAACGGTTGGGTCACTTCGCCCTCAACGACATCAAGACTACTGAGGTAATGCTTAAATGTCTTATTTTATATAAATGGCGTCAATAGCAATATGATAAAAGACTCCAGAGTTCAATAATTCTAATTTATTATGACAGTAAACGATTATTGGCCGGTTTTTACTCATTGTTTTGCATAATGTGCGTATTTATGTGGGCATAAAATGTTCTCGCACTAAATTCCTGCCAGTTTTACAACAGGCTTGTAACGTTAAGCACATAAATGTGTACTTACCCTTGTTCCGTAGCTACAACAGTTTGTGCTCTTCCGTTCGTGATTTAGTTTTCTTTAACTGTCTATGGATTTAGTATAGCAAAAATATATAAATATTCAGAGCAGCGCCGTGACAGGTTTCATGTAAGCGCTTTTCATTTACATCCGCTGTAAAAAGTTGTATAAAGTTGCTAGAGCACTCAGTAATTTTCCAGACGCCATATTGTGAGAAACTTTTTGTCTTATGACATTTCTTTGGAAATTTTTTTCCAGTTTCGTCAGCGAAGCAAAATCCTAAAAACATTAAATAAAAGTAACTCTGAACCAACGGAGGAGACGTTATGTCTATCCCTCACAGCCTCGCTTTCATTACTAACACATTAAGTCAAACAAACTATATTAAACTTACACTCACCGGCCACTTTATTAGGTACACCTGTCCAACTGCTCGTTACCACTTAATTTCTAAGCAGCCAATCACATGGCGGCAACTTCAGTGCATTTAGGCATGTAGACATGGTCAAGACAATCTCCTGCAGTTCAAACCGAGCATCAGTATGGGGAAGAAAGGTGATTTGAGTGACTTTGAACGTGGCATGATTGTTGGTGCCAGAAGGGCTGGTCTGAGTATTTCAGAAACTGCTAATCTACTGGGATTTTCACGCACAACCATCTCTAGGGTTTACAGAGAATGGTCCGAAAAGAAAAACATCCAGTGAGCGGCAGTTCTGTGGGCGGAAATGCCTTGTTGATGCCAGAGGTCAGAGGAGAATGGCCAGGACTGGTTCGAGCTGATAGAAGGGCAACAGTGACTCAAATAACCACCCGTTACAACCAAGGTGGGCAGAAGAGCATCTCTGAACGCACAGTGCGTCGAACTTTGAGGCAGATGGGCTACAGCAGCAGAAGACCACACCGGGTGCCACTCCTTTCAGCTAAGAACAGGAAACTGAGGCTACAATTTGCACAAGCTCATCGAAATTGGACAATAGAAGATTGGAAAAACGTTGCCTGGTCTGATGAGTCTCGATTTCTGCTGCGACATTCGGATGGTAGGGTCAGAATTTGGCGTCTACAACATGAAAGCATGGATCCATCCTGCCTTGTATCAACGGTTCAGGCTGGTGGTGGTGGTGTCATGGTGTGGGGAATATTTTCTTGGCACTCTTTGGGCCCCTTGGTACCAATTGAGCATCGTCGCAACGCCACAGCCTACCTGAGTATTGTTGCTGACCATGTCCATCCCTTTATGACCACAATGTACCCAACTTCTGATGGCTACTTTCAGCAGGATAATGCGCCATGTCATAAAGCTGGAATCATCTCAGACTGGTTTCTTGAACATGACAATGAGTTCGCTGTACTCAAATGGCCTCCACAGTCACCAGATCTCAATCCAATAGAGCATCTTTGGGATGTGGTGGAACGGGAGATCGCATCATGGATGTGCAGCCGACAAATCTGCGGCAACTGTGTGATGCCATCATGTCAATATGGACCAAACTCCCTGAGGAATGCTTCCAGCACCTTGTTGAATCTATGCCACGAAGAATTGAGGCAGTTCTGAAGGCAAAAGGGGGTCCAACCCGTTACTAGCATGGGGTACCTGGGGTGGTGAAGTGGCAGGGTGAGTGTATTTGGCTAAGGCAACATTTTTAATTTTCGTTTAGTTTCATTTTAAGTAGATAAAAACGACTAAACGCATGCAGCTTTCCATGTTTTAGTTGGTTCTTAATTTTAATAAAAATGTTAAATACATTTTGGTTACACTTATTTTAATTTGACAGTCGCATTGTACTTTATTCAAATAAAGACTGAGTAATATTTATTAAGTACATGTATAGTTACAGTTGGTTTGGTTTAGGGTTTAGTTACTTACAATTATTCACAATTTACAGTTATAGTCAGTATGTAGTAACTTTTTTAGACAAATTTGTGTGTGTGTGTCAATGTTTAGGGAATGAGACCCGTTGCATCCAATATCAGATACTTCCCTACAATGTGCGAAAAACAGTAGGCATTATAGGCAAAAACAAAAGATTAGTATTTTACAAATAGTATTTCATTCATACTAGTATTAGTATTCATATAGTATTATTTGAAAAAAAGTAGGCAATAATAGGATTTCATTCTACTACCCATATAAATATAGAATGTCTTAAATATAGAACAGTCTCAAAAAAATGTAGTACCTAATCAGACAGTACCTGATTTCGGACGTTGCACCACTGTTCCAACTATTGTAACTTAAGGTATTAATATAGCCTATAATTCATCAAAAGGCTTGTTAGTTGTTATGATATGAAAAGTTGAAATTAAGACTTTAAAAATCATAATTGTGGGCCTGTTTACACCTGGTATTTAGATGCATTTTGGTTGATTAAATCACAAGAGGACTCCTCTATATAAGTTGTAAACGGCATTTTTTGAGCTTGTCCACTTTCAGATGTAGTCTAACATGCATTTGACCGGGATTGCTTTATGTAGTGTAAACGCTCATGTGGTCAAATGCGTTCAAACACCCACAAAAGACACTACTCTCCGTCTACTGATCTAATGCGTAAACAATAAACATTATGGGAAGCACGCTTGGCAGATAGGTTTTTAACTTTGTCGACTGAAGCCCCAAATTTGGTTTGAAGATGGGAAAAAATAAAGGTGGTTTCAAAAGGGTGTTTTGCAGCAATACCATAGAGAAGAACCATTTTGGGATTCTTAAAGAACCTTTCAGTGAAACCAATTACTTAAAATAAGCATTTAAAAAAATATATAAACCCTTTTTTGCATTTGAAAGGTTCTATGAATGTTAAATGTTCTTCATGGAAACAGGTGCAAATAAAAACCTTTATTTTTAAGAGCGTGAGCAATTTTCATGCTGGGCTTCACACTGCTAAAAATGAATGTACTTTATCTAATCAAAAAAAAATGTGGCAACAAACTACAAGCAATATTATTAATTAAATTTAACAAATTAGAATTGAGTAATAATTATTCAAATGTATTCCTTATAAGTTAACCATTTAAAATGAGTAAATCTTACAACAACACCAAAAAAACATAAATTTAAGTCACCATTATGTCTGATCGGTGTTTGTTTTAAAAATTACGGTTTTCTTTTGCTTGTTAACATCAGGTGTCTTCAATGATTGCAATATAAAATAAAGAGTTCTTAATTAATCTTTGACGTCTGTCTGTTAGCTGAGATATTTTTGTTAAATTTTTTGGTGTGAACGACACTCATTTTAAATGGTTAACTTTTAAGGAATAATTTGATTAATTGTTACTCAATTCTAATTTGTTAAATTTAATATTGCTTGTAATCTGTTGCCGTAATTCTATTGATTAGATAAAGCATATTCATTTTTACAGTGCATCCACAATGGTCCAGCCCTTCCCAATTTTTGGGGCCATTTTCAGCAATTTTGCCGACAAAATAGGTAGGTCGGAAAGACACGTATAAATGCAGAACACACACTTTAATATGTCTCCGCTCACATAATGCTTGAGACAGACAGTTACGTGACTCACAGGGGCTGCAAGACTCCCAAATAATCCCCCTCCCACTTCTGTCTGTTCCAGAACAAAATGAGGTCAAATCCTTGTCTATACACTCTGTCTTTTCGCTACATCTCTCTAACAACAAAGCAATTACTATGACAGAGGATTCTCAAAGTTAAGACTGCATTGCTTGGGAATCAATATAATTCAGATTATCGCACATCCTTTGATTCAATATTGTTATTTTTAAGACCGACAAACTTAAAATTAGAGGCTGTCTCTCGATACGACTTTCTGG